>JAGVSP010003399.1:0-73364 GCA_022494985.1 Micrasema minimum | reverse complement strand
TACAAATAGGTACTCGAAGTTAGTACGCAATGGTCGCATCGGCCTCGGCATCGGCTAGATGTCCTCGACGTGCCTATACGTTGGGTAACGTCTATTTACGTCAGCCTTAGCACTCGTTACTGCAGACATCACAATAAAACGTATTGATAATATTCTGTAGGTATATTATTGCACCTCCACGCTCTATTAGGAATATTACTGGGCCAATGTGAGACGCACGGCGACAAGTTACTTGGCTATTGTCAAATCATTTTTACAAAACGTTTTCTAGGCACCTACGAAACATCATCTTTACATCATTATGATATTGAATGTACTAAAGAAACGTGAAAAGTATCATGAAAACTCCATGCATACAATATGTAATTAATAGAATACTTAGGCTGGCAAAATAAATGATAGATATAATTTTATACAAACAATTTTACTCCAAGGGGTTATTTTATGACTTGATTTGTATGTTTTATTGTATGAGTACCTACTACCTACATATGTTTACATGTATGCAAAAGATAATGAAATCACTATTATGAAAATTCAGCAACTGAGACGCGTATTATAATAAAACTACGTATTTTCAGGGTATAATTTTTTATTTCAGGTTTATTTAGTCGCCAATTTATCCGTCAACAATTGTTTTGACGTAGTTATTTTAAATTATAGTGTACCTAGTAGAGCGAATGGATGATGAAAGAACGGCTAAAAAAATATATGATGCGACTGTGCCTGGATGTAGAAATCGAGGAAGGCCGAGAAAGACATGCTGTGATCAAGTAAAACAAGTGCTCGAAAGTGGGCATGTAAGAAGCCGGAATAATCGACGTGCGTGCATGAGAAGATGTATTAATGTGGAGGAAGCAAGAGAAGTGTGCCAGGACAGAGTGGTGTGGCGTTCTATCCTCTCTGCCTACCTTTTCGGGGAAATGGCGTGATGGTTAGTTAGTTAGTGTACCTAGTAAATGCCACTGACGCATCATGTACAAAGTATACGAATAATAGATAATGTAAATCGATTATTTATGAGGTTACCAGTGTCAGTGATGATCTGGATTCCGAACTAATCTAAATGTAGTCATACAATGTACAAAATATGCATGTAATTTCTAGTATGTCAGTAGTCGTTACATAGCTGATAAGCATAACATGGAATTCAATAAATTCAATAGATTCTTTCACGATTTGTTTATTTGTTTTCAAATCAGTGACACGCATATCACAACGTGACAAATGCTGGACATTTTTAACATAGCAGAAAAATATTTTTATTCATACCTAATAATCAATTTATTGCAATAGATGGCATAGTTATGCAGATACATAATGGATTTTTTTCATTATTGAAACCTGTTGGTTCAAAATATTTATGTTAAAATCAAATTGCAATTTAATCTAGTAGGATTCATAGAGCAATATTTTAATTTTGGACATACCTAAATAATGACTTTAAGAAACTGCAGAAAAGTAAGAGACGAATTGTAATAGACAGGGATTTAATTTTTGGGTTTCCAATTCGAAATCAGCGACTACGTCTACCGGGATACAAGCCACAACCCGATTACCAGTTTCAAAAAGGATGTATATTTTTAATACTCATGTTTTTTTAAAATACATATTATATAAGCTACCCACCTAATAGAGGAAAGTGTTAACATTAAATTATATTTTAAATTTTCAGGCATTGTCACTCTCGAGAGGGGCCCTCCTAAGGCATTGAGTTCAAAACTGCTCTCAATTTAAAATATTTTCCTGATCCCAGTTGGAATATGTAGTTAAATCATTCACGCGCCTTTACTACGATAACAAGGAATGATAATTTGCAAGAAAGGTAGTTTTATTGGTAGGAAAATGTACGAGTATTATGGCGCTAGGCGTCGTAAATACAGAGTAGAGGAACACAACTCAGGGTTTGAAGAAGAGATCAGTCGGAGAAGTAGGTGGACGGTGGTCGGTGTTCCTCAGATCAGCAGAGGAGAGTCAGGAGAGCGGAGCAGCAGTAAGCAGTGCGGCGGGCGGCAGTACGTAGGCGAATGCGCCTCGTCCCCCGTGACCGCATACCACGCTCGGAATGCGGTCCGAACATTCAGCGCCGAAACGGTTCTACGGCCAGCCGCGCCACACGATTACAGTCTCTACATCGCCAATGCAATAAGTCCACATTGGTGGAAAAGGAGGGGAAATCATACCGTCATCCCGAATGACAGTAAACCAGATAGCGTAAAAGACACGAGCCACAGCGAGCGATAATAAACTCAATAAATAATAAGCGTACGACACAATTTGGAGAAACTAAAAATATACGTGGCGCTTGATGCGATTGCCTCCATACGAATTAAAACAATGTAGTCAATAAGTATAATAGCAGCGGCAGCGGGTCCATTAGGCTGCGGCTGTAGCGGTGGCGGTGGCGGTGAGTTGAAACAAAGACGTTTTGGGAATGTGCAATGCGGTCGAGGAATATCTAGTTTGGTCCAATCAGAAGAATTTACATAGTACAGTTGGTTCATATGCACCTTCATGACTCGGTAAGTAATAACCTATAGGAAGTAATAATAATCTATTACTAGGAGAGATTTCATCTCAGACATTGCACTGTTATTAGTCAACAAACCCGCAGGTTTTCATCGTATTAGAGTCGTTCTCATCTTTCGTTCAAATCGCTCTTCCAGGGACCTATTTAATATTTTTCAAATGTTTTTTCAATTTTTTTTTCCATCATCAAATAAAAAGGACCAAATGGAGCATATATGCCATCAAGTTCCCAAGGAATCATGCAGAAAATAAGCAAGCAGCAAAGAAAAAACCTGTCGTTATTTCATTTTTCTCCGTTTCTAAAAGTTAATCAGTGAATTGGATGACTGTTTACTAAACTCATCTTTGAAAAAAACACAAATTTTAGTAGTTACTTTGAAAGAACAATAAATATGGTGTATGTTATAATTTTTTATTCATTTTTAAAATGGTTGCATCATAGAGAGAATCCAAATTAAAGTTTTGTCCAACGAAAAACTTCATTCTCATCCGAGATAACGAAAACAGATAAAATGAGTCCACCTTTATTCCGAGATGAAGTGTGGAAGGACGTGTGTCGCTGCAACATAAATTATTTTACGTTCTCGTTGCGTGAAAATTATATTGTCCACATTAAATTTCATCACCTTCCAGTGTGTTTTTCAAGGTAAGTAATTATTTTTCATCTATGTTAAATATCTAGTTAGTATCCATTTTAAAAAGCTTGTTCTAGGAAATACTTCCTTAACTTTATATATACGTTATATAACTTGGGTAATTTAGAATTAAATGCAATATCTTCATTACTTTCCAATTCATTGCCGTCCATCCTACCAAAAATTATACTGGATAGTAATGAAAACATTTGGAGAGGAATGAATTTATATTAAGTCTAGTGTTGTGTTTTTTTTTGTACGTAAGACGTACGCTTTTTTATAAACTTTTTTATAAGCTTTTTTAGAACTATGTTTATTACTTAAGATATGATTCATTTTAACGACTTAAAAAAACGAGAATTATTAGTTTCTACATGTCCAGGGACGTCCACTGTTGACAATCCGTCGGCAGTTTACTTTGGAACTACAGGACGTGAACTTGACTTTGTGGAATCCATATGCTCCATATAGGGAGCGTATATGGTAAAAATGTATGAATACATATATAGGCAATTTGGTCAAAACCATATAGTTATTTAGTATGAGTTATGCAGCCGCTACACGAAACCAAATTCTGCCCCGTAAAGTAATGAATTTTGATTCGTATTCAATGTTAAATCAAGGCACTTAAGAACACATTGCTATCAGTTGAAACCGTCTTTCAGTTTCGTTGAACAGATGTGCCGTAAAAAACTATCTGTTTCTTAATTACTTGATTTAAAACTGAATATCAATCAAAATCCCATTCATCGGAGACGGAGACCTTCGTTATGTTTGGCACTTATCTGTTTTAACTAGCTAACTGTTTAGCTTAATAAATGCTTCTAACCCTGAAACCTTTAAGCTTTCCGCAACTTCATTAGCGTGGCAACAGAATTCGGTTTAAATTTAGGGAACTTGGAATATTAGTAAATTTTCAGGTATAAAAAATAGCCTATTTTAATTTCCATGGGGATTAATCTATCTCTTTAGCAATCAAATATGGTCAGGCTTATAATAATAATTATAATGTTTATCCAACTTTTTATTTTAAAAAAATCTACTTTTTTTCTGAAGAATTGGGCATTTTTAAACATTAAAATAGTCACTATTTAATAACCTATGTATTACTTACAGGATACAATGGCAAAAACAAATAAAAAAACTTACGAAAGAGGAGAAATTAGCCAAAGATAGACTACGCAAGCGACCAAAGTATGAAGAAATCAAAAACGATCCACGGCGTTACAAAATTCAAGAAGAGAAAGATAAAATGAGATACCTGATGAAAAAAATAGAAAAAAACCATTTGCAGCATCAAGGATATGAGTGCAAGAGCTCAACGCGAACAAAAGAAAAAGATAATGGAAAAATGCTCTAAATTATTTGAAAAAGAAAGAGAAGAAGAAAGAATTTGAGAAAATCATAATTGAAAGCTCACTTCCTGAAAATAAAAAAGATTCAGAGAATGTTCCAGAAACTAACCAAATCATTTTAGAGACTGATCCTCTAGTACCTCAAAGCGAACCCAATCCCATTTAGAAAAAAAAAATTGACAACTGGACATAAAAGTAAAGCAACATCGTCTTCTGTACGTAAATTTCGATACAGGGCAAATATAATAATAAAACGGACTTCAAGCCAAAATAGATCAATTGAAGAATGAAAAATACATTAATTTTAAGTAAAAGAACAAAACAACTGCAGGAAAAGCTAAATAAAAACACATTAGAAGACACTTTAGAAAAAAAAGTTAGTACCTTGATAAAAGACATAAAAAATGATAAGAGTCGAAGATGTGAAGAAAAAATTGTTATTTGACGCAACCCTTTCTAGGGAATTCAATTCAAAATACAAGACATTAAAAAAAAGAGAAAAGGTCATTCGCCCAATGTGTCCTACGAAATAAGGCGAGGTTGGCACATACAAAATTTTAACCAAAATACCGTTCACTGTTAGGACAAAGCTAGCGGTAGTCCAAAAAAAGGAAAATAGAGCAAAAAAAAAACTAATAATACAAGCCTTTTTTGAAGATGATGTAAACAGCCGAGTAGCGAAATTATGTTATTTTGGTCATGTTATTTTCAAATTTGATATCTAAGTAAAATTGATCTCCGATCTAGTTATTATTTTTAAATAGGTTGCGTTAGAATGTTATTTTAGTATTAAATTTAAATTAAAAGATCTGTTTATACTTATAGAACGAGTTTTATTGGGATTACGAATCCGCGATTCGTACCCATCTAAAAAATTGTCTTGACTTTCATCGCCTTCCTTACATAGTTCATTACCTTCCAGGAGTTTTTCATTGCCTTCCACACCTTCATCACCATACATCATTTTATTTAATAAGTATATGACTAATAACAGTGCCTTTCATAAATTATTATGCAGTCGAAGACTTAGAACCCATTTATGTAACAAAAGTATTTAAATGATAGTAATTTAAAAAAAAACGAGAATCTGCGAAATCTGAACGAACCGCGAGAACCACTCATTAACTTACTAAACTCGATTCAAGGACGAAATGGATTGAAGAAACGATGTCTGTGATTTCGAAATTACGAACGCTATCAAAAACTTCATAAATAATGACTTACAAACAATTTTACTACACAATGTATTATTTACAACTCATAAAACCGACATTTTGTCAAGTGATCATCATTATTCCTAAACCGCGCTTCTTAATATATACGTACTTACTCACCTACATAGATACTTGATGTTATTTTTATCAACATAATACTAAGATTAAAAAAAAACAAATTACTAATGTGCCTTTATTCTGTTTGCTAGCAGGTTCTTGTAAACACGATAATATGTAATAATTAATTATATTCTAGATGATAATTATAATACATGTCTATAATAAGTCATTCCTGTTCATTGACTAAAAAAATATTGTTTGGTCAATTGATAAAATGCTAAACAACACTAAACGTTAAAGCATGCTAAGACTTTTCTCATATTTTTCGGAGAAAAATCCGAACTGTACTAGCTATATTATATGAAAAGATATTTTATTTTCTGATATTATGTTGGTTTACGTAGAAAATTTAATATGAATGAAATGAGTTTCGTACATTCATTTTCATACTCCGAGTCAATAAAGTTTTGTTTACAATATGATTGAATTTTATTTCACCGATATAATTTTTTGTCATAAAGTAAAAATCATGATCACGAAAATTAAATAATATTTCCTATCAATTATACGGTTTGGTTTTTTAGTACGCATAAAACGAATAATGTTGTAATCAGTAAGCAACGATAAGGCAGGAATTTTTCCTCGATCAATGTTTTGACAATGCGTCTGTTATCTGCTAGTACCTTAGTACCTATTGGCCTACATTGAATAATGTGATACTATTCCGTATGTGATACAGATTTGTATCTTCATACATTTTATATGGCCGTATGTTTACTCAAGTACCTACCTCTGCAGAAAGAATCAATATCATAATAACACAAACTAAATTGTAAGTATTGAAAAATTAATGAAACAGTTAATTTCATCAGTAAGTAATTATTATTCATTAATTAAATTTAGTATCTGCAAATGATATGTATTGTTTCTTTGTTTACAGCATACAAACCAACAATCATTGACAAATTTAATGGCTAATAACCGATAATATTATGTTCTAGCACAAAGACTACACGATACAAAAATACACATTGTTATTTGTCGTTTTAATACTAATAGTTTGAGAATAACATATAACATGATAATGTTATTGACAAGTTAGTGTATTTTTTTACATAGAAGGTACGTATAAATTTGTCTTCTTCGTGTATTGACAAATTATCTCTGTCTAAAAAATTATTGATTGATAATATCGAAATATATATTATTGAAAGATTTGTACGATTGAGTTGGTAAATATAATAATATGCTAGTTATTCATCACGTTTTAGGAAAATAATACATCGGTATGTAAATAACGTACAGCGGTGTACAGTATTTGGTTTTCTAATGCAACCAAATAGGAGATGAGACGGACTTGACCCGACACGAAGTTCTTAATCATATGGGCAAAACTATGAAATTCTTGAATGATTCTCGTGCATTCACATGGCTGGCGGAGATTACCGGAGAATTAGACACTGTCAAATCGTGGGATGAGGAATGTAACAGGAATGTGAGACACTGAAGAGGTGTAAGAACAAGTTTGTACTTTGTGGCAGTTTCCCATAAGACTTTCACAGGCGCATTCGTTCCCACTAGAATACCCCATTATACGTTTGTGTAGCCGGATGTGTGCGGAGATTATTTCATATTACACACGTTATATTATGTATGGAGTGAATTCCAACAGCGTTGTGTCATTTACGTTGATATTGATGACTTTTTATATTCAAATTACGACGGCTTATTTTGTAAAAGGGCCAACTAATAAAAATAGGTTTACAGGTAGGAACAAAAAAAACTCTTTAATCAACGCATTTATACGAAATAGCTCGTTTTAAGCAGCGTTTCTTACTTGATTTGGATAGATAGATAAGTACTACCAGTTACTGGCATTAGAGATAGATAGATGGATGAAAGATTACTGGCATTGGAGATATATGGATGGGAGGGTACTGGGCATTGAGAATGGAAGGAAACTAGCATTAGATATTGAGTATGGGAGGGTACTGGCATTAGAGACATATGGATGGAAGGGTACTGGAATTAAATATGGAAGATGAAAGAGTTAAGACTACATACCAGAGTCAGCATCATCACTGCTGGAGTAGGCCCGGGAGTGTTGCACCATGGTGGCTGCCCTGGACAGCACCTCCAGCGGGCTCTCCACCGTCTCCATCGTGGCCCTGTAACATACAAAATAAATCAATTTTATCCACACGAAAAACACAAAAAATTGTCATTTTCAGTTACTGAACTTATTTATTAGAGATTTTTGGAGGTAAAAAAATGTTAGCATTTTACAAACCATAATGCATATTTCGCTAGATTTACGCAAATAAAATAAGAAATTATAGTAATTTTTATGATAAGTTCTTCAGCGTTGTATTTTAAAGCACACAGGAACTTCAATCATTAATTTGACATGTACCTACAATCAAAATTATGTTTTACATATTTTAAAACTGTCTCCTTCACTAGGATAATTTATTATTTTACGTGTTTTTATGCTATGTTTTACTTTTAGTAAAATAATATACCCTCGTGTATTGTGATGTTCCGTTTTTTATATGTTATTATTACTGTCATTCTTAATAATATTTAAAAAATATTCGTGGTGATATTGAGTAGGTACTAACTGAGGATTGAGCAGATTGTTGAAAAAACAACGTTTCTTGAATGACCTTTGTATTGTTGGTATTTATTCGCGGACACTAGATCTAGATTCAATCCAAAGCTTCTCAAAATGCGAGCCGAAATCGACCACTATTGATTTTCCGAAATAAACGGAGAAGCATCTGTACCTTTTATTTAATACGAAATAATAAAACAAAATTTATTATATTTACATTTTAAGTACTTTGTTCATTACTTTTTATATTACATTTACTTTATTCATAGATTATTGTTTCACCTTGTGCTAAACTAATGTTTTATTTTATGCTTATGTTCTAAATTTGCTCTGGTATTGGTAACAATATTTGTCTTGTAAAAGCCCCCTGGGCGTGTATAAATAAATACATAAATTAAAAAAAAATTATAACTTTTTTGTATAGCCTGCATATTCATATATTTTATACTTATACGGATACTTTAAATGGCTACTTATACAGCTAGTGACAGATTGTATTAGCCCAGTATCGCCTAGGTATCCCACCTCTTTTAAACTTCTTTGTCTTTGTAGAGTTATGAAAAATAATTTATGTAAGAGTTTCACAGGTACAGATAGTGTTTTTCTGGGTTATTATGCCGTGTTTGTGGGCTTTGTGTTGCCGACGTTTCGGAGCACATTGCAGTGTCCATCTTCAGGGCTGAATGTATGAGTGTAGTTTTTTAGTGTGTTTAATGTGTCGCAGTCGGCAATGTATGTGGTTAAGTGTGTGGAGTTTGTACCGTGGGCTTTGGAAGCACCGGGTACCATGAGGTTCGTAGTCGTAACCCATCGTCCCTGTTTATGTTATTAGGATGCTTGTATATTTTCTATGGCTTCCTTTATTTAAACGGGCTTGATGATTTTTGGGCTTTCCAAGGACATTTGGCTCAAATGAGAAATTTATGCCCTGTTTCTATGTAGTGCTCTGCAACAGCTGATTTATCCGGGTAGCCCAACTTGCATGCACAAACACGGCATAATAACCCAGAAAAACACTATCTGTATTCTGAAGGAGAAGAACTGCTACAGACTATTCGCTAGGTTCGGAATTTTTGGGCGTCGCTCAGTTATTTCCCCACCGTAGGAAAAATATTTTGGCAGTAGACCATACATTGATATTATTTTAAGTCTAGGAATTCCCTTTCCGCAAATACGGACCAAGTACGTTAGTACCAACACATCCATACAATTTTACGCATTTTTATCAATTAAAACTTGCTATCGAATGCTATTAGATTATGAGATTTTATATTCGAAAAATGAGAGAGTTAATTTACAGATACTTCTGTTATATCTACGCGTTTTTTGGTGGTTTTGATGATGAAGATGCTGAAGCTTTGTAAAATTCTCTTCATACATACATAATTCATCTAAAAATGATAAAAACCCATATGTTTTCGGTCTCAAAACAACCCGTATTGGCTTATTTTGACATATTATATAAAGGGTTAAAAATTCAAAACGACCTTTTTATGGATTGACCAATAACAAAAAAAAACCTTACACATCAAATAAAATACTACTGTCCTTTAAGGATGTTGGCAAATATATGACATCAAAAATGCATTCTTCTCATCTTATCTGGGTATAACGGTATCAAATACATAACAATTCTCAGTTCATAAGCATTATCTGTTATGCACGTCCGTATCACCGAAACGGGCTGACTATAGTATTGGGGTCCCGAACTTTAGGGAGGCCCCCGGAAAAATATAAAATTAAAAAAAGAGAAATAAGAAATAAATGGCAGGATATTGAGATTGTCCCTTGAGATTTGATTTAGTGCAATTTTGACCAACATACAGTAGGCTTGTAAATTACGTAATAACAAAGGGGAAAGGTGGAAGAGATTGAAAATTGTTAAGAACCGAGTTGTAGTCTAGTGGTAGAGGCGTAAACTCCGGATTGAAATCCTTAGATTCAAATTCTCTTCCACCACAACTTGTTTCCTTCTTTCTGGCATAGTTATTTCCTAATATGAAATCAGCCCGGATATTAAATTATTTGGGTACATCAAAATCAAAAGAATTCATATCTTCCTTTTTTTATTTTATAAAAAAAAACATTTAAGAAATTATTTAGTGAGCCCACTATCCATACAGATTACAGTCACCAAAAGAGGGTCTTCGGCGCCCGTACTGCCAATAAGTGCCCTAGATCTCTCAATACGGCCGTGCGGCTCTGCGGTTGTGATGTGGAAAATGATATCGCCATAAATTTCGGTAATGGTAAAGTGGCCGACCAAATCAGTCTACTAGTGGAATCATGTACATACATAATTGAAGGTAGTCGGCCGGTATGCGCGGCGAGGTAGCAGCATAGCAACGAGTCTTCGTATAGCCTTCACATTCCGCGACCGATCATCGTCAGTTAGTAGTCAGTGCTACACACTACATATTGCTCTGTCAGGAGCCAATCATACTTATATTACGGATTCCAAATATGCTGACTTTATTATTCAATATTTGATGTAGTATTGTTCACCTATGGAGCAGTGGAGCTTAATGGCAAAGTATTGTTTTTATTATTAGCAATCAACACTCTTCTAAACAGCCACATTGAATATTTACATATCGCACCCGGTACACAAGATAGCCATTAGTACCAAAAAGTGAATTTTACAGGAGAGCTGTTTAAAGTTTTCAAAAACGTTTTTTTTTCTTTCCTTTTTGGAGCGATTCTTATACTTGTACAGTCCATAATTTTGCAAAAAAATCTTTCTTCTGATTAGTAAACGGAAGAAGTCATTCAAACTTATTTATTACCATTAAAAGTCATAAAACTTTATTTTATGGCGCTTATGCAGACAAATAGAATTTTTATCTCATGTTAGGTTTTCATTAGTATTTTGCTGTCTATGAGGGTGACCCAATAATTATTTTGTCCTTATTACAATTAATACATTGCATTTTAAGATTTTTGGGTGTTATTTTTCTATTTATTAAACTTCACCATTTTTTGGAGGTTAAAAAATTATATGGCGCTTATCCAGACCTGCTTGACATCACCTATTGCTCTTCATAACAGCCACAAAAGAAGAATAAAAAACCAATTTATAATAATACCAAACAATAAAAAGAAATACGGCGATTATACAGATCGACGCAGGAAAAAAGGCGGTTCGAACAAGCTAATAATCTTATTATTTTTTTTTTTTTACTTATGGCTATCTTGTGTACCGGGTGCGATATATGTATTATGTCTTTCGCTTAGCACTAAAAATTATGTTTAGGTACATACTTTAAAAAATGCAATTTCAAAACATTGATTCTATACCTAAATAAGCATATTTTCTTAACAATAAATAATTGTGAGTAAGAATGATGCGCCAAGTCCATGCAAGTTTAGTTATCCAAGATAAATTTTAATGATTTTTTAACAGATAACTTGATCGTGATGTAATTATACTGATTTAAGGATTGGATTCCAAGATTCATCTTCACTGTTAGTTATTTTGCTACTAATTTAATCGGATTTCATCATAATGTTCTAACGGTTTTACCTTCATTAAAACATCTGAAACTATAATGTCAATAATTATTAGACAGCAATATTCTACTAGGTTTCAGCCCAAAATCTTTTCATGTCAGTTGATTTCCTTGTCTTTAAAGTTATCCAGTATTCATATAAGGTCTGTGGGCATCTCAGTATTCAGCCTACCGTAGATTCCATTTCCGGTAGTCACTGTTTCGTTAAGCCAATTTACCATCCCCCTTAAATATCCGAAATAATACAAACGTCTTTGAGATATTCTCATGGCAGTGTTTTTTAGATATTAATAGTATGTAATAGTAGTATTATTAATAGTAGATTAATGTAGATAAAGTCGAGTATTATATAATAGTATCAAATTAAATTGGCAGTGCCTTAAAGTCGGTAGTAACCCTTATGTAAGGAAGCGAAGTATGGAGCTGGAAAAATAAGGATGAAAGTAGATTGAATGCAGCTGAATGCGATCTCTCAGGCGAATGTGTGGTTAAACTATGTATGATAGGTGCACTAATGTTGAAATTAGAGCAGAATGCAAGGCTGAGATAAGCATTATCGACCAAATTATGAATGGTCTTTTCGTTGGTTCGGTCATGTAGAGGGGAATGGATGTGAAAGAACGGCTAAAAAATATATCATGCGACGGCTGTCCCTGGATGTAGATAGTCGAGAAAGGCCGAGAAAAGACAATGGCATGATTCAAGTCAAACAATGTGCTTGAAAGTGGGCATGTTAAGAAGTCGGAATAATCGACGTGCGTGCATGGAGAAGATGTATGAATGTGGAGGAAGCAAAGAAGTATGCCCAGGACAGAGTGGTTTGTGGCGTTCTAATCCTCATTCTGCCTACCCCTACGGGGAAATGTCGTGATGGTTAGTTAGTTAGTTAGTATAATAGTAGGTATTTAATATGATCAAAGCTTTCTCAGAATAGTTTATCTCTACGTTTGAATGAAGTATCCTATTAAAAGCCGAATAAATTTGATCCCCTGCTAAGTTCTTTACTTTATCATACAAAAAAGGCTAAGCTTCTCGTACGTATTTTACTATCATTATCATTCCTAAAATCCAATGCACTTGGTGAATCAATGCAGTGCCCTAATGCACCAATTAGGTGCGGATAAGGGGGAGTTGTCAGTAGTAGTAGTGTGTAACTAGTATCGAGTAGTTATCAATACCAATGTATTGTTTTATTAAATAAATTTAATGGGGAGAGGCAAAACGTAATATTTTTGCTATTGCTTACTCCAATCCCTATCGCGCACACTTAAAATAAACAAGATTAAAATTAATAGCTCACTTATTTCATTCGTAGAACATACATTATGCATTATTTAATTTGTTTAATATAGAGTACAATAATTAAATTTGCCTCAACGATGAATTTCATACAGTAAAAGTATCTTGAGTAAATTGCGGTCGTAATACAATTCTCAATATGTTAATTATAAAAGGTCGATGGAATGTGGAATACGACCATACTTGGGTAAATGAAAATCGGTTGTGAGGAACTTTTGACGAATGGTTATCTGTTATCTCGCATTGGCATTTCTGCAAGTTCAATCAAACATCGGGCATAATGTATCGACCCGCGACGGCTGCGGCTGAGGGGCGCGGGCCGCGGGCGGCGGGCCTTGAGAGCTTGCAACTTGCAGTAGAAGTGAATAGTGAATGACAGGTTGATTCCATTTTATCCTTATTCTAGGAGACTTTAAGTTTCGCGGGGGTCGAGCGACGAGCGACCGAAGACCGCCACTCGGGGAATGTATACACAAGTAGGTAGAGCAATATTATACACTATTTTCAGCGGACAATGGTACGTGCCGAAGATTTCACGGCTAAGACATTCCGGCGGCAAAGGAGCACCTTTATTATTCCAAACCTTGGTCCGATGACCTGAATGCATCGATAATAAAATCATAAAAACGAAAATTGAATGGCATAAATATTTAAACACTATATATAATTTATTGCATATACGTATTTTTTTAGTAATATTGTAATAAAAAGTATGAATTTAACATACCTATAAATACTATACATTTTTTAACTGAAGATTTTAGAAAAATAAACAAAGGTTATTTAATTGTGGTCATTACCTGTATTGAAATACAGGTATTGAAATACCTACTGAACACAACATGACAACATGCATTTATTTGGGTATATATCAAAAGCTTCAAATATTGTATTTAATTTTTAAAAAAACACTTCATTCCTACCTAAGTTATAAGCAAGTGGACTAGGGCTTTTTAATGTTTTAAAATTATGTAGGTACATATTATTACCGTTATATATATTTATTTTTTCAACGTAACCTACTAATCATCATAACTCTTTTCCGTAGGTTAAGAAAATGGATTTTCTTACTGTTGCTTAGGTATCATTAAACAATTGTGATTGCCTATAACATACCTACCAGATGTACTAAGTTTTAGCAACAAAAAACAATAATATAAACCGTTAGGTTCCTAGGTGTTTTTTGTTACAAGATTTCTTTTCATTCACCAACTGGTAAGTACATACTCTTACATATTTTAAAAAATGTTTACAATTGTATGTAAGTAAAACTAACAAAACAGTATTCATAATGTATTTAAATGTTTTAAATAAGCACCCTTACACGAAATGCGTGAAGATCTTAAGCGGTTATATTTAGGGCGCACAACGATGTAAAATGCAAGGTAAGTTTTCTAAAAATAATGTTTGTCGTTAATATTTCAATAACACGTGTGTTCAAATTGTTAGTATGGTAAGAAAGAACAGAAGCTGTAGGGTTAGGTTTTGTTAGTATAGGTATATTAAAAGTATAGGGGTTCACTAAAATAGAAACTTAATGCGCTTCACCCTCCGATACTACCATAGGCCATAGGGGTTACATCTCTTACAACTACTTCTAACGAACCACATGTGGGTCTCGACGTAGCTCCAAAATGTAGGGGTTGATAATATGTATTTTATATATATATATATAATATTTATATCTATAATAATATATATATATACGAACGCGTACAGATGACATGCTCAGAGCAAAGAACATTGGCGGATTTAGTGCTAAAAAGCAGTTTCATACAACCAACCGTAATATGGGGACACTTTATTTATTTAATTTTTATTGTTTTAACGCCCATAGGGCTTTTACATGAACATTTTTAAAATGTTACACAGTAGGTAGCCAAATTAGAAACAAAAATGAAAAAGAAAATACATACGAATATTCGATTTGGCAAGAAAATTTTATATTAACTGGAGCAAGTTACAAATGGTTAATTAAATTTGATAAACATAATATTTGACTTGCTTAGCTATAATTAAATGTATAAAGATTATACTTTTTTCTCATCTTTATTACATATTTAACTGACTTACGAGATATTATAAGCAGGCACCAAATGATGAATATTTTATATACTTACTACAATCATTCCATATAGTTTAGTACACGATAAATAAGAACACCAAATCATCATACGTAAGGCAACGGTGGTAGTGAACTACACGTAGGTACGAGGCGTAATAAGGAAGTTTATAAAGTTCCTACGCTATTTAAGTAAGCTAATTATAAGCTATAATAACAAAGCTAGAACAGGTGGTGGCCCAGTGGTAGCGTCGAAAATATCTGAGTCTAGAGATCCCCCCGGTTCGAATCATAATAATCAAATATTATAAGAGAGCATAGATTCCTTTTTGGAATTTTTTTATTTAAAATTAGGGTCTGAAGTTTTGTGTATCCATATAATGTTACGAATTTTCCACTAATATCGTAACTTATTATGAATTGTTGGAATGTGATATGTTCACTATTTGCGTCATGCCCTCGTAACAGGTATATTGGTAATTTTTTGGTGCATTTTAGAAAAGTTTCGTCATTAAAAACCCCAAAACCTGCAAGCACAGCAAGCGTTGGAATCCACACCAAATGGATTTTATTGGACTTAACGCTAATAATTTCAGATAAAGGTAGTCAGTAATAATGCCGCTTAACGCATACTATTTAGATTACAGAGAAGAATAACAATTATCAGAGTATTGAACTATTTTAGAATAGCCAGAACTGAGGTCAATGAATGTTTTGCGATGGAACGATCGCTTGAGGTCATGGGTCATGGGTTTGATTCTTGGTCAGGAAAATACCCAATCAGCGTTGTACACACGAATGGGAGCTTTGACCTGTTTGGAATTTGCGATGAAGCGCTTTGTGCATATTTTGGTTACTAGTTTGTTTTGGGGGGGGGGGGGGGGGGGGGGGGGGGTGGGGGGGGGTGGGGTTACTATTACTACTTCGGCATCTACATGACCGAAAGTAGAGCGAAATGGATGATGAAAGAACGGCTAAAAAAATATATGATGCGACTGTGCCTGGATGTAGAAGTCGAGAAGCCCGAGAAAAGACATGGCTATCAAGTAAACAAGTGCTTGAAAAGTGGGCATGTAAGAAGTCGGAATAATCGACGTGCGTGCATGAGAAGATGTATGAATGTGGAGGAAGCAAGAGAAGTATGCCAGGACAGAGTGGTGTGGCGTTCAATCCTCTCTGCCTACCCTTTCGGGGAAATGGCGTGTATGGTTAGTTAGTTAGTTAGTTAGTCTATTACTACTTTCCCTCATCCGCCCCCAATGGTGCATAGGGCACTGCATTCTTGCATTTGCATTGGCACACCAAGTGCCGTGTATCTTGATCATTTTATATAACGCGAAGGCAAGATTATCAGTCTTACGCTTCAGTTATACAAACCCCAGGTATCACCATGAAAAATATTAATATGAATAATAAGTATTTATTTATTTTCTGTGATCTATTTACCGTATAATAAATAATATTTTTTATTACAATAAGTATATTTATATTATGTATATTTATGAGATCAAAGCATACATATGGACACGATACTAGATTTTTGACTGCTTGTTCGATTCTAAAGTAAGCACACAGTTTTAAAAAGTAAGAAATATTATCTGCATATTTTTTCCTTTCCTGATTCCCGCACCAAATGGAGCAGGTAAAAAAACAAAGAGCATAGAGCCCCTCATCGCTGCTCCATTAGTACAGTATATTATTAACATAAAGGCAAGAAGAGCAGTCTTACGCTTCATCGCAAGTCCGAGGTATCAGACATAAAACTGACTAATTTTTACAGGAATTTTACTACCTAGAGTTTTGTCACTATTCGAGAATGCGATATCAATAAAGAAGAGAGAGTGCAGTGGGTTGTTTGTAGTTACTACTGAAGTGGTAACCTTTGTATAGCGGCCAGTGGAATGCGGCATGCGGCATGCTCCCGACGCGACAGCTGCGCCGGCCGCGGCCCCCCGTTCTAAAGCTAGGTAGGTAGGTACTGCCACTCTTGTGGTAGGTACAGGCTTCATCAACTGCCGGCATCTCTTCGCAACAATGTTGGCAACATTCGACTATTCCAATTTCAAATATGCCGCGCAAACCGTGATACGAATTATTTCATTTTCTCAGGCAACACAGATTTTTACGGTTTTTTTTACGCACGTACAAATAATGTGCAGTGTTTTTTTCCCAGCTACTTCGAAAAATGAACATGCATGATACATCAAGAACAACTAACTACCATTACATTTTAACTATCAGTGCAAAAACAAGATAATTAAAATGTTAAAATCTTATGGATAGGTTAGGTACCTAAAGGCGGGTACTTAACACAGTAAAAAAGTACAATACTTATTACACCTTTAAAAAATTACTTAGGTTATTTACATATTTATGTATGTAATTTGCCAAAAAGACAGCTTTGTAATTTTAATATTAGGAGTATTTTAATTTATGTTGTTGACTAATGTAAGTGAAGGTCTGTCACACATACATAGTATTTTTACACTGGTATTGGGAGTGGATTTATTGTTTCGTGGTAGATGCAGTTTATTGTTTTATACTGATGTGACTATATAATATTTTAAGTGCTCTGTATTTTTTTTTGATTTTATGAGGTTTATACATTGGTGGATTGGAGGCTATGTGTGGGGTGCTGGTTGAAGAGTTATCTCTATTTTTTGTGGAATAGTTTGCTTGCTTTTTGAAGGATGGTTGTAGTTTCTATATTCCCTTATGGGTGGGGCGGGTAGAGGGGAGGGGTGTGGGTGTGGGGGATGGGGGTTAGTGTTAGGGGGGGCTGTGGAGGGGTGGAGGTGGAGGCGTGGGGTGGGGGTTGTGGGGGCTGATGTGGGGGTGGGAGGAGCGGGGGGGGGGTTGCATCAGTTGGGGAGTGTGGGCGTTTAGCGGGTCGGTAAGCGAGGAGGATCTGCATATAAGAGGTGGAGCCGGTACGGGGGAGCTGGTGGGATTGGAGTCTGTGATGTCGAGGTTGGTGTGGTTGTGGGCGGTAGGGGGGGGGTGATTAGGAGGTGGGCGTTGGGGAGCGCGGGCCTGCAGGGGGGGGGGGGAGGATGGGTGTGGGGGGTGGGGGTGTGTGGGGGCCGTAGAAGTGAATAGGGTGGGCGGGGGCGGGTGAGAGTGCGTGAGTTTTTGATTTTGGCGGGGGGTGTGTGGGGGGGGGGTGGGGGAAGGGTGCGGGGTATGGGCATCGGTGTAGGGTGGGTGCGAGGGTGGTGGGGGGGGTGGAGGGGGTGGGTCGGGAGGGTTTGGGGTGTGTGGGGGGTATGTGGGGGGTGGGTGAAAGTGGTGGGGGTGGGGGGGGGGGGGGTGGGGTGATGGGGTTGGGGTTGAGTGATGGGGAGGGTTGGAGGAGTGGAAGTGGTTTGTTGGGTGGGTCTGTGAGGATGGATGGGTGAGTGGTGTGGTAGGAGGGGGGGGGGGCGGGGTGAAGGGGTGATGTGGGAGTGGGGGGGTATGAGGGGAGTTTTATGGATTGGGGGGGGGGGGGTGTAGGGTGTGTGGGTGGTATTTTGGGGGGGGGGGGGGGGTGAGGGGTGGGGGGGGGGGGGGGGGGTGGGGGGGGGGGGGGTGGTGGGGGGTGGGGGGGGGTGTGGGGGGGGGGGGTTGGAGGGGGGGTGGTTGTTGGGGGGGGGTGTGGTGGAGGGGGGTGTTGTGGGGGGTGGGGGATGTGGGGGTGGTGGTGGTGGGGATTGGGGTGGGGGTGGGGGTGAAGTTAGTGGGGGGGGTGTGGGGGGGGTGGAGGAGGGGGGGGGTTGGTTGTGTTAAGGTGGTTGAGGAGTGGTTGGGGTAGGGGGGGGGGGGGGGGGTAGTGGAGGGGGGGGGGGGGGGTGGGTTGGGTTTAGGGGGTGGGGGAGGGGGATGGGGTGGGGGTGTTTGGGGTGGGGGGGTGGGGGTGGGGGGGGGGTGGGGGTTGGGGGGGGATGTGGGGGGGTAGGGGGGGGGGGGAGGGGTGGGGGTGAGGGGGTGGGGGTTGGGGGGGGGTGGGGGGGTGGGTAGGTGGGGTGGGGGGTGGGAGGGGAGAGGTGTGGGTGGGGGGGGTGAGTGGGGTGGATGGGGGGGGAGGGGGGGGTGTGGTGGGGGGTGGGGGGGTGGGGTGGGTGGGGATTGGGGGAGGTGGGGGGTGGGGGGTGCGATGGTTGGGGGGGTGTGGGGGGGGTGGGGGGTGGGGGGCGGGGAGGTGGGGGGGGGGGAGGTTGTTTGGGCCGGGTGGGGGGTTCGGTAGGGGGGGGGTGGTGGGGTGGGGGGGTGGGGGGGGGTGGGGTGGGGGGGGTGGGGGGGGGGGGGGATGTGGGGGGGGAGGGGGGGGGGGGGGGGGGGGGTGGAGTGGGGGGGGGGGGGGGGGGGGGGGGGGGGGAGGGGGGGGGGGGGGGTGGGGGGGTAGGGGGGGGGGGTGGAGGGGGTGTGGGGGGGGGGGGGGGGGGGGGGGTGAGGGGGGGGGGGTGAGGGGGGGGGTGGGGGGGGGGGGGGGGGGGGGGGGGGGGGGAGGGGGGGGTGGGGAGTGGGGGGTGGGGTGGGGGGGGGGGGGGGGGGTCGGAGGGGGGGGGGGGGGGGGGGGGAGGGGTGGGGGGAGTGGGGGGGGGGTAGGGACGGGGGGGGGTGTGAGGGGGGGGGGGGGGAGGGAGGTGGGGG
Source organism: Micrasema minimum (assembly GCA_022494985.1). Lineage (NCBI taxonomy): Eukaryota > Metazoa > Arthropoda > Insecta > Trichoptera > Brachycentridae > Micrasema > Micrasema minimum. Next base: position 53,455 of record JAGVSP010003399.1, on the reverse strand, counting down.
TAGGGGAGGGGGGGGGGGGGGGGGGGGGTGGTTGGGGGGGGGGGGGGGGAGGTGGTGGGGGGGGGGTGGGGGGTGTGGGAGGGGGGGGGGGGGGGGGGTGGGTGGGTGGGGGGGGGGGGGGGGGCGGGGGGGGGGTGGGTGGGGGTGGGGGGGGGGGGGGGGGGGGGTAGGGGGGGGGGGGGGGGAGTAGTGGACTGGGGGGGGGGTGGGGGGGGGGGGGTTTAGGGGTGGGGGGGGGGGGGGGGTTGGGTGTGGGGTGGTTGGGGGGTTGGGGGGGTTGGTTGGGGGGGGGGGGGGGGGTTGGGGTTGGGGGGGGGGGGTGGGGTTGGGGGGTTATTGGGGGGGTGGGGGGGGGGTTGGGGGTGGGGGGGTGGTGGGGGGGTGTGGGGGGGGGGGGGGGGGTGGGGAGGGGGGGGTGGGGGGGGGGGGCGGGGGGGAGGGGTGAGGGGGGGGTGTGGGGGGGGGGGGGTGTGGGGGGGGGGAAGGGTGGGGGGGGGGGGGGTATGGGGGGTGTGGGGGTGGGGTTGGGTGGGGGGTTTGTGGGGGGGGGCGGGGGGAGGTAGGTGGGGGGGGGGGGGGGGTGGGGTGTGGGGGAGGGGTGGGGGGGTGGGGGGTTTGTGGGGGGGGGGGGGGGGGATGGGGGGGGGGGGGGGGGGGGGTTGGGGGGTACAGGTGGGGGGAAGTGGGGTGTTGGGGGGGGGGGGGTGGGGGGGGGGGTGAGGGTGGGGGGAGGGGGGAAGGGGGGGGGGGGGAGGGGGGGGGGGGGGGGGGGGGGGGGGGGGGGGGGGGGGGGGGGGGGGGGGGGGTATGGGGTGGTGGGTGGGGTAGGGGGGGGTGGGGGTGGGGGGGGGGGGGGGGGGGGGGGGGGGGGGGTGGTGCGGGTGGGGGGTGGGGGGGGGGGGGGGGAGGAGATGGGGGTGGGGGTGGGGGTGTGGGGGGGGGGGCGGGGGGGGGGGGGGTGGGGGGGGGGGGGGGGGGAGTGTGGGGGGGGGGGGTGGGGGGTGGGGGGGGGGGGGGAGGGGGGGGTGGGTGGGGGGGGGGTTGGGTCTAGGGGGGAGGGGGCGGGGGGATAGGTGTTGGGGGGGGGGGGAGGGGTGTGGGGCGGGGGTGGGTGGATGGGTGGGAGATGGGGGGGGGGGGGTGGGGGGGGGTGGGGGGGGGGGGGGGGGGGGGGGGTGAGGGGGGGGCGTGTTGGGGGGGGAGGGGGGGGGGGGTGGGTGGGGGGGGCGATTGGGTTGGGGAGAGGGGGGTGGAGGGGGGTTTGGGGGGGGGTGGGGGGGGGTGGGGGGGGTGGGGGGGGGGGTTGGGGGGGTTTGGGGGTTGGGGGGGGGGGGTGGGGGGGAGGGGTATGGGGGGGGTGGGGGGGGGGGGGGGGGGGTGGTGGGTGGGGGGGGGGGGGGATGGGGTGGGGGGGGGGTGGGGGGGGGGGGGGGGGGGGGGGGGATGGGGGTGGGGGGGGGGGGGGTGGGGGGGGGGGTGGGGGGGGGTGTGTGGGGGGAGGGGGGGGGTGGGGGGGGGGGGGTGGGGGGTGGGGGGGGTGGGCTGGGGGTGGGGGGGGGGGGGGGGGGGGGGGGGGGGGGGGTGGGGGGGGGGGGATAACAGATATTGGGGGGGGGGGGGGGGGGGGTGAGTGGGGGGGGGGGGGGGGGGGGAGGGGGGGTTGGATGTGGGGGGTGGGGGGGTGGGGGGGTAGATGTGGGGGGGGGGGGGGGGGGGGGGGTGGGGGGGGGTTGGAGGGGGACTGGGGGTGGGGGGGGGGTGGTGGGTTGGGATGGGGGTGGGGGGGTGGGGGGGGTGGGGGGTTGGATTGGGGGGGTGGTGGGGGGGGGGGGGGGAGCGGGGGGGGGGGGGGGGGGGGGTTGACGTGGGGGGGGGGGTGGTGTGGGGGGTTGGGGGGGGGTGGTGGGGGGGGGGGGTTTGGGGGTGGGGAGGGGGGGGGGTGGGGGGGGTGGGGGGGTTTGGGGGGCGGTGGGGGGGGGGTGGGGTATGGAGGGGGGGGGGGGGGTGGGGGGGGAGGTGGGGGGGGGTGGGGGGATGGGGGGGGGGTGGGTGGGGGGGGTGGGGGGGGGGGGGGGGGTGGGTGGGGGGGGGGGGAGGGGGTTGGGTGGGGGGGGGGGGGGGGTGGGGGGGTGGGGGGTGGGTTGGGGGGGGGGGGGGGGGGGGAAGGGGTTGGTGGGGGGGGGGGGTTGGGGGGGGTTGTGGGGGTGGGGGGGGGGGGGAGGGGGAGGGGGGTGAGGTAGGGGGGTGGGGGTATGGGGGGGGGGTGGGGGGGGGGGGGGAGGGGGGGGGGGGAGGGTGGGGGGGGGGGGGGGGGAGGGGGGGGTTTGGGGGTTGGGGGGGGGGGGGTGGGGGTGGTTTGGGGGGAAGGGGGGGGGTGAGGGGGGGTGTGGGTGGGGGGGTGGGGGGGGGGTGGGGGGGGGGGAGTGGGGGGGGGGGTTTGAGGGGGGGGGGGGGGGGGAGGGGGGGGGGGGGGGGGGGGGGGGGGGTGGGGGGGGGGGGAGGTGGGGGGGGGGTGGGGGTGAGGGGGTGAGGGGGGGGGGGGTTGGGGGAGGGGGTGGGGGGGGTGGGTGGGGGGGGGGGGGGATTGGTGGGGTTGGGTGGGGGGGGGGGGGGGTGAGGAGTCGGGGGAGGGGGGGGGTGGGGGGTGGAGGGGGGGTGGGATAGGGGGTGGGTAGGGGCGGGGGAGGGGGGGGGGGTAGGAAGGGTGGGTAGCGAGGGGTGGGAGGGGGGGGTTGGGGGGGGGGGGGGGGGGGTGTGTGAGTAGGGGTGGTGGGGGGGAGGGGTTGTGAGGGGGTGGTCCGTGGGGGGTGGGTTGGGGGGTGGGAGGGGGAGTAGGGGGGGGGTGATGTAGGGAGGTCGGAGGGGGTGTGCGGTGGGGAGGGGGGGCAGGGTGGCGTTGGGGGTGGGTTCGGGGGGTGTAGGGTTGGGGGGTTTATTGGGTGTGGGGAAGGGGGAGGTAGGGGGGGTATGTGGGGTGCGGGGCTGGGCGGAGGGGGGGGGCGTGGAGGAGGGGGTATGGGTCGGGGCGGTGGGGGGGGGTTGTAGGTGGGTGGTTGGGGGTGGCGGGAAGGGGGAGGGGGGGGGGGGAGGGGTGGGGGGTAGTAGGGGGTGGTTGTGGGGAGGTAGGGGGGGGTGGGGGGAGGGCGGGGGGGGGGGGGGTGGGGGGTGGTGGGTGAGGGCTGGGGGTTGGGGCGCGTAAAAATGGGTGGATCGGGGGGGGTGCGGGTTGGGAGCAAAGCGGGTGGTGGGGGGGGGGGTGGAGGGGGGGGGGTTCGGGAGGGTTGGGTAGTTGGGATCGGGGGGAGGGGGAGAGGGCGGGGGGGTGGGGGTGGGGGGGGAGGGAATGTGTGTGGGAGGTGGATGGAGGTGGGAGGGGTGGGGGGGGTGGGGTGTGGTCGGGACGCGGTGGGGGTGGGAGGCCGAGGGTGGTGTGTTGGGGTGGGGGGTGGGGGGGGGTGGGGGGCGGGGGTTTAGGTGGGGGGGGGGGTTGGGGGTGGGTGGGGGGGGGAGGTTCTAGGGGCGGTGGGAATTGGGGGGAAGGGGGGGGGGGGGGGGGGTGGGAGAGGGTGCTGGGTCAGTTGTGGGGGGTGGTTGGGGGGGGTGGGGGGGGGGGGGGTCACCGAGGGGTGGGGGGGGGGGGGTGGGGGGTGGGGAGGGTGGGAGAGGGGGGGGGTGGGTGGGGAGGGGGGGGTAGGGGGGGCGGGCGGGAGGGTGGGGGGTGGGGGGGGTGGTGGGGGTGGTTGGGTGTTGAGCGGGGGGTAGTGTGGTCTGGAGGGGGGGGTGGGGTGGAGTGGGCGGGTGGGGGGGGTAGGGGGAGGGGGGTGTGGGGGGGGGGGGAGGGTTGGGGAGGGGGGTGGGGGTAGGGGGCGGGGGGGGGGTGGGTGAGAGCGGGGTGTGGTGGGGGGGGGTGAGGGGAGTGGGGGTGAAGGGGGGGTTGGGGGAAGGGGTGAGGGGGGGTGGGGGGGAGGGGGGGGAAGAAAACGGGACAAGAGGGGCGGGGGGAAGGGTGTGGGGGGGGGAGGGGTGGGTGGGGGGGGGGTAGGGGGGGGTTGCCAGGGGAGGGGTGGGGGGGGGGGGATGGGGGGGGGGGGGGGGGGGGTGGGGGGGTGGGGTGGGGGGAGGGGGGGGATGTTTGGGGGGGGGGGGGGGTGCTGGGGGGGTGCCAGGGGGTGGGATCACAGGGCGAGGGGGGGGAGGGGGGGTGGGGGGGGGGGGGGGGGGGCGGGGGGGTGGGGGGGGTGGGGGGCCGGGGGGGGGTACGGGAGGGGAGGGGGGGGGTGGGGTGGGGGGTTGGGGGTGGGTGAGGGGGGGGGTAGGGGGGAAGGGGGGTGGGGGGGGGGGGGGCCGGTGGTGGTGGGGGGGGGGGGGTGGGGGTGGGGGGGGGGGGGGGGGGGGGGGGGGGGGGGGGGGTCAGGGGGGAGTGTGGTGGGGGGGAGGGGGATTGGGGGTTGGAGGGTGGGGGGGGGTGGGTAAGGGGGGGTGGGTGGGTGGGGGGGTGGATTTGGGAGGGGGGGGAGGGAGGGGGTGGGGGGGGGGGGTGGGGTTTGGGGGGTGGATGGGTGGTGGGGGGGGGGGGGGGTGGGGGGGGGGGGATGTGGGCGATAGGGGGGGGGGGTGTTGGGAGGGAGGGATTGGTTGGGGGGGGGGGGGGGGAGAGGTCCGCAACTTGGGTAGGTGGGGGGGGGTAGGGGGGGGGGGGGGGGGGGGTGGTTGTGGGGGTGGGGAGGTGTGGGGTTTAGGGTTGTGGGAGGTTGGGGGGGGGGGTTGGTGTGGGTGGAGGGGGGAGGGGGAGGGGTGGGGGGGGGGGGGGAGGGGGGGGGGGGGGGGGGTGGGGGAGGGGGGGGGGGGGGTGTGGGATGGGGGGGGGGGGGGGGGGGGGTGGGTGGGTGGGAGGGGGGGGGGGGTGGGTGTGGGGGTTGGGGGTGCGGGAGGGAGGGGGAGGGGGTGGAAGGGGGGGGGGGGGGAGGGGGGGTTGGGCGGGGGGGGAAGGGGAAGTGGGGGAGGGGAGAGGAGGGTGGGTGGGGGAGGAGGAGGGGTGGGCTCAGGGGGTGGCGTGGAGGGGGGTAAGGGGGTGGGTGGGGCTTGATGTGCAGGGGGTGGGGGGTAGGGTGGGGTGGTGGGCAGGGGAGGGGTGAGGGGGGGGTTAAGGGAGTGGGGGGGTGGGGGTAGAGTGGGGGGGGGGTGCGTCGTGGGAGTGCGTGATGGGGTTGGAAGGGGGTGGAGGGGGGGGGGGGTGGGTGGTTAGGGTGGGTTGGGGGGGGGGGCGAGGGTGGTAGGGGGGGGGTGAGGGGGGGGGTTGGTGGGGTGGGGGCGGGGGAGGGGGTGGTGGGGGGGGGGTGGATGGTGTGGCGGGGGGGGGTGCGTAATTGGTGGGGGGGACAGGCTTGGGGGGGGCTTGGGTGTGAGTGGGGGGGGGTTGGTTGATGGGGGAGGGGGTGGGCGGGGTGGGGGGGGGTAGGGGTGGGGGGGGGGTGCGGGTGGGTGAATGGTAGGGTGGGAGGGGGGGGGGTGGAGGGGGAGGGGGGGGGGGGGGGGGGGGGGGGGGGTGTAGCTGGGGGAGGGGATGGGGGGTGCGTTGATTTGGGGGGGGGTGATGGGGGGGTGGGGGAGGGGCTGTTTGGGAGGAGGTGTGGTGATTTTTGGGCGGAGGGATTGGGGGTGGGTGGGTGGGGGTGGGGTGTGGTGTTGGGGTTGGGTTAGGTGTGGAGCGTGGGGTGGTGGGGGATCAGTGGGGGTTGGTTTGGGGGGCTGGGGTGGGGGTGGGGGGGGGGAGGTGGGGGGTGAGGGGAGGGAGGGGTGGGTGGTTGGTTTGTGGTGGAGGGGGGAGGGGGGGGGGGTGTATTGGGTGGGTTAGTTGGGTTTTTTGATCCGGGCGTGGGGGGGGGTCACGGGGGGTGGTGGGGGTGGGGGTGGGGTTGTGGTATGTTTGGGGTACGGGGGTGTGCAGGTGGGGTGGGCGGGGAGGGGGGAGGGGGGTGGGGGGGTCGGGAGGGGGGGTGTTAAGGGGTGAGTATAGAGGTGGGAGGTGGGGGGGGGGGGGGGGGCAAAAAAATGGGGGGGGGTGGGGTTTTGGGGGGGTAAGTGTGGCGTGGCGGAGGTATATGGTGGGGCGCGTTGGGGGGGAGGGGGGAGTGTGGTAGGGTTGGGGTGGGTGGGGTGGATGGGGGGGGGGGAGAGGATGTGGGAGGGTGGTGGGAGATGGGGCATTGGGGGGGTCTGAGGTGGGGTTGTTGAGAGGGGGGGGGAGGATGGTGTTTGGGTGGGGAAGTGGGGGGGGGGGGGTGAGGCTTGGTGGGGGAGTTTTGGTTTGGAGAGGGGGGATGGGGGCGCAGAGGGTTTTTTGGAGGGGGGGGTAGGTGGGGAGGAGGGAGGGTTGTGGCGGTGGGGTGGGGGGGAGGGGGGAGTGGGAGGGGGGAGGGGGGGGATGGGGGGGGGGGGGGGTGAGGTGGGGGGGTGTGGAGGGGGGGGGGATTTATGTTGGTGGTGGGCGGGCGATTAGGGTGGGGTGGGTGTGGTGGAGTGCGGTTGGGGGGGGCAGGTTGTGGGTATCCCAGGGGGAGTTGTTGGGGTGGGGGGTGGGGTGGCGTGAAGTAGGGGGGGGGGGATATGAGAGGTGCGTGGGTTGGGGGGGGGGAGGAGATATTTGAGGGGGGGGTGGGTGGGGTGGCAGCGGTGGTTGGTTGGGAGGGGGGGTGGGAGGGGTTGGGGGGCTGGTTGTTGAAGTGGGGCTAGGGGGGTGGGGCAGTGGGTTTGCGTTTGGGGGGGTGGGGGGAGTGAGAGTGGTAGGTCACCTGTTGATTGGGATAGGGTTAGTGGGATGGATAGCGGGTGTTTGTTGGTCGGGGGGTACGTCGGGGGGGAGGTGGGGGGTGGGGTGGGAGGGTGGGGGGTGGTCGGCTGGGGTTATGCGGGTGGTGGTTGGGAAGAGGGGCGGGGTGGATGGTGGGGGTTGTCGTGGTGGGACCAGGGGGCGGGGGATTTGGGGGGGGAGATAGGGGTGGCAGAACTGGCGGTGGGGGAGGGTGTGGGTTGTGAGTTTTGGGTTGGGGGTTCGTGGGGGGGGGTGAGGGTGTCTGGGGTTTGGGCTGGGGGCTGGAGGATTAAGAATGTGGGGGGGGTTCATGGGGGGTTGGGGGGGCGTGAAGGGTTTGGGGTGGGTTATGAAGGGGGGTGACAGGTGGGGGGTTTTGTTTTTGGGGGGGGTTCAGCGTTTGGTGGGGGTTGGGGGGGGCGGGGGGGGTTGACATTTTTGTTTTTTCTGTTGGTTTGTGTTGATGACTGGGGGTTATTTGTTGGGGGGAGAGGTTTTTTTTTTGTTTGGGTTGTTTGGGGGTGTCATTTTTGGGTTGGGGGTTTTGGTGGGTGTTTTCATGTGGTTTTTATGGGGTGGTTGGCGGAAGATAAGGGGGGGGTGTTGCGGGTAAGAAAAATGTTTAGAGCGTCAGGAACAAGAGGTAGGGGGGTTGGGCATTGTGTTTGGGGTTTTTGCCTTTTGGGGTTGTTATTTGTCAGTGGTGCGGGGGGTGGGTATAGGGGTGTGGGGGGGGGGGTGGTGCGCAGGGCCTTGCTGGGGTGGGGGGGGGTGGGTGGGGGGGTGATAGGTTGTTGGGAGGTGGGGTGGGCGGGGTGTTTAATGGAGGTGGTTGTGGGGGTGGAGTGGTAAGGGGGGGGGGAGGGGGTAAGTAAGAGGGGTGGGGGGGGGTTGGTAGATGACTAGGTGGGGGGGTGAGGTCGTGGGGGGTTTGGGGAGGGGGGGGGGGTGGGAGAGGATTTTGGTAGGGGAGGTGGGTTGGGGCGGGGGGTCGGTGGGGTAGGGTTGGTGTGGGGGTGGGGGTGGGGGGTGGGGAGGGGTGGGGGTGGGTTAGTGGAGGGGGGAGGGGAGGAGGGGGTTTGGTGGAGGGGGCGGGTGCGAGGTGGCGGGGGAGGAAGGCGGGTGTTGGGGAGGGGTGGTAAAGGGAGGCGGGGGGGTGTTTTGGTGTTTCTTAGGGGTGGGGGGGTGAGGGGGGGGAGGCTGTGGGGCGGAGTCGGTGGGGTGGTGGGGGGAGGGCTGGGTGAGGGGGGGAGGGGGTGGGGGTGGGGGGGGCTGTGGGTTGGTAGAGGTGGGAGGGGTTGGCGGTGGGGGGTAGGGGGAGGGGTGGGGGAGTGTGGAGGGGTTGGTGGGGGATAGGGGGGGTTTCGGGGGACTGGTGGGGGTGGGGGGGGGGTAGAGAGGGGGGGGGGGTGGGGTGGGGGGGGGATGGGTGGGGGTCGGTGGGTGGTTTTGGGTGTGGGTGGTGCGGAGGGTGTGGGGCAGGGGGTGTGGGTGGGGAGGTTGGGTTGCGATGGGGGGGGGTGGGCTCAGGAGGGGAGGGTAGATAGGGATTGGGGGCAGGTGTTGGCTGCGGTGAGGGGCGGTTGGGGCCGATGAGCAGGTTTGGGAGGCGTGGGTGGCATGAGGGGGGGTTGGGGGGCGTGGACGGGGGGTGGGAGGTGGGGTCAGGGAGTGGGGGGTGGAGGGTGGGTGGGGGGGATGGTGGGGTGGGGTAGGGGGGGGGGGGTGGAGTTGGGACGGGTGGGAGGGGGGGGGGGGTGTGAGGTGGATGGGGGGGAGGGGGGCGAGGGTGGTGGTGGGGGTGCGGGGAGGTAGGGGGTGATGGGTGGGGGTGGGGATGGGGTGCCGGTGGGATGGGTAAGTGAGGGGGGGGGTAGAATGTATGGGAGGGGGGTGTGAGTGGGGGGGGAAGAGGGAGTGTGGAGGGGGTGGGATGGGGACAGGAGTGGGGTGGGTGGGGCTACGGGGTGGGGGGTGGGGGGGGTTGGGGGTAGCGGAGGGGGTGGGGGGTGGGGGGTTGGTGTTGTGTGAGTGGGAGGGGGGGGTGGGGTGGGGGTGGTGTGGTATGGGGGCGGTGGAGAGTCGGGCTAGGGGTGATGATGGGGGGGGACGAGGGTGTAGGGGGGGCTGAAGGATCCTTTGGGGAAGGGAGGTGGGAGGAGGGGGTTTGGAGGTGGGGGAAGGGGTTTGGTGTGGGAGGTGGGGCGGTGGGGGGTGGGAGAGTGGGTGGGGCGGGGAGGTTATGGGGGGGGGTTGGGGTTGGACGTGGATAGGGGGGGGGGATGCGTGGACGTGGGGGGGGTGGGGGGGGGGTTGGGGATCATCAGGAAGGGTGGGGGTGGGGTGTGGGAGGTGGGTTGGAGGGGGGGTGTGGATGGTTGTGGTCACGGGGTGTGGGTGTGAAGGGAGGGGAGGGGTGGTGGGGGCGGGTGGTTGTGGGATAGGAGGGTTGCGGGAGGGGGGGAGGGGGGGGGGGGGCCTGTACAGGTGGAAGTCGGGGGGGGGGTGGGGGGGGGGGGGGGGGAAGGGGGGGGTGGTTGGGGGGTGGGGGGGGGGGGGGTGGAGGTGGGATTTTTGGGGGGGTGAGTGTTGGGGGGGGGGGTGTAGGTAAGGGGGGGGGAGCGGGGGTGGTTTGGATTGGGGGGGGTGGGGGGGGGGGGGTTGGGGGAGGGGGGGGGGGGGGGGTGGTGGGGGGGTGGGGTTGGGGGGTGGGGGGGGGTGTACCGATGGGGGGGGGGGGGGGGGGGGTGGTGCTATATGGGGGGGGGGGGGGGGGGGGGGAGGGGAGGGTGCAGGGGGGTATGGGGGGGGGGGGTGGTCGGGAGGTTGGGGGGGTTGAGTGGGTTGATTGGGAGGGTTGGGGCGGTTCGGGGGGGGGGGGGGGGTAGGAGGGGGTTGGGGGGGTAGGGGGGGTGTGGGAGGGGGGGGGGGGGGGGTGGTAGGGGGTGCGGGGGGGGAGGAAGGGTGTGGGGGGGGGGGGGGGGTAGGTGGGGGGGGGTGGGGGGGGGGGAGGGGGAGGGTGGGGGGGGGTGGAGGGGGGAGTGGGGGGGGGAAGGGGGCGGGTGGGGGGTGGGGGGGGGGGGGGGGGGGGGGGGGGGGGGTTGGGGGGGGGGGGGGGGGGGGGGGGGGCGGTGTTCCGGGGGTGACGGGGGGTAGTGGGGTGGGGGGGGGGGGGGAGGGGGGGGGGGTTGGGTGGGGTGGGGGAGGGGGGGTAGTGGGTTTGGGGGGTGTGGGGGGGGGTGGGGGAGGGGGGGGGGGTTGGGGGTTTTGGGAGGGGGGGTGGGGGGGGTGGGCGTGGGTGGGGGGGGGGGGGTTGGGGGAAGGGGGTTGGGGATGGGGGGGGTGGGGGGTGGGGAGGGGGTGGGGGGGGAGGGGGGTGAGGTGTGGGGAGGGGGGGGGGGGGGTTTTTGGTGGGGTTGTGGGGGGGGGGGGGGGGGTAGGGGAGGAGGAGGGGTTGGTGGGGGGGAGGGGGGGGATGGGGGGGGGTGGGGGGGGGGGGGGGGCGGGGGGGGGGGGGGGGGGGGGGGTGAGGGTGTGGGGGGGGGGGGTGGGGGGGGGGGGGGGGGGGGTGAGGGGGGGTGTAGTGGGGGGGGGGGGAGTGGGGAGGGGGGGGGTGGGGGGGGGAGGGGGGGGTGTGGGGGGGGGGAAGGGGTGGGGGGGGGGGGCGGGGCGGGGTGGTGGGGGTGGGGGGGTGGGGGGTGGGTGAGGGTTGGGATTGGGGGGGGGTCGGGTGGGGGGGGGGGGGGGGTGGGGGGGTGATGGGGGTGGGGGGGTGGGGGGGGGGAGGGGGGGGGGGGGGGGGGGGGGGGGGTTGGGGGGGGGGTGGGGGGGGGGGTGCTGGGGTGGGGTGGCACAGGGTGGGGGATGGGGGGGGGGGGGGTGGTGGGGGTGGGGGGGGGGGGGTTTTTGGGGGTTGGGGAGTGGGGGTGCGGGGGGCGGGGAGGGGGGGGGGGGGGGGGTAACGCTAGGGCGGGGGGGGGTGGGAGGGGGTGGGGGGGGTTGGGGGGGGGGGGGGATGCTTGGCGGTGGGGGTATGGTTGGGGTAGGGGGATTTGGGGGTGGTGGAGGGGTCGGGGGGGGGGGGGGGTAAGTGAGGTGGGGGGGGTTGGGGGGGTGGGGGGGAAGGGTGGGGGGGGTTGGGGGGGGGTGGTCAGGGGGGGGCGAGGTGGTTGGGGGGGGGATTTCCGGTTTTGGGGTGGGTTGGGAGCCGGGGGGGGGAGTGGTTGAGGGGTTGGGGTGGGGGGGTTGTAGCGGGGTTGGGGGGGGGGGGGGGTGGGGGTGGGGTAGTTGGGGGGGGGGTCCCAGGCTTGGGGGGGGGGTTGCCTGGGGAAGGGAGGAGGGGAGGGCGGGGCAACATGGGCGGGGTGGGTTGTGGGGTTGTAGGGGGTGGGGGTGAGGGTTGATGTTGGGATGTGGGAGGGGGAGGGGGGTTCATGTTCAGGGGGTGGGTGGGGGGGGCGATGGGGGGGGGGGGTGGGCACGGTGGTTTAGGTGGGGAGGTGTCGATGTGGGGGGTGTTGGGGGGGTGAGGGAGGGGAGGGTGGGGTGTCGGGTTGGCTGGTGGGGGCCATGGGGGATACGTGTTCGGGAGGTTGGGGGGGGGGGGGTGGAGGGTGGGGGGGAGAGGGATGGTGGCGGGGGGGGGGGGTGGGGGTTTGGGGAAGGGTGGGGGGCAGTGGTCATTGGCCGTGAGGGGTTGGGGCGGGTGGGAGCTGGGGGTGGGGGGGGAGTATTGGGGGGGGGGGGGGTGGGGATATGAGGGGGAGGAAGGGGGGGTGGGGGGGGGGGAAGGCTGGGCTGAGGTGTATTTGGGGGGGTGGGGTTCTGGGGGGGGGGGTGGGGGGGGTGATGGTGGGGGGGGTGGGGGGAGTTCGGGGTGGGGGGTTGGAGTGAGGGGGGGGTGTGGGGGTCGGGTGGGGTGGGAGTGAGGTTTGGGTGCGTGACGGGTTGGAGGGTGGGGGGTGGGCATGGTAGGTGTGGGGTTAGGATTGGTGATTTGTACGTGGTGGGGGGAGGTTATGATTATTTTGGAGTTTGGTTTTTGGGAGGGAGGCTAGATGAGGTGTGTAGGTATTCTTTGACTTGAGGATGTGGGGGGAGGGTCGGTGGGTATGTAAGTGGGGGGGGTGAGGGTTCAGGGGGGTTTGGGTGATGTGGAAGAGTAGTGGTGTTTGATGTTGGTGGTTGCGGGGGAGGGGAGGTAGGTTGAAGAGGGGTTGGTGGGTGAGTGTGGGGGTGGGGTGGGTTGGGGGGGTTGGATTGAGGGGTTGGGGAGGTGGGGTATTTGGGGGGGGGAGTTTCTTGGGGGGTGTTGAGGGGTTGAGAGTGGGAGGGGCGGGGGGTGGCTGGTGGGGATTCCTTGGCGGGGGAGGGGGGCTCTTGCCCAGGGGGGGGTGGGAACGTAATATGAGGCGGGGTGGGGAGGTGGTGTAGTGGTGAGGGGTGGGATATGGGGGGAGGAGGAGTGGGGGTGTAAGGAGGTAGGGGGGTGGGGAGAGGGGGTGTCTGGGGAGGGGGTGTGAGGGGCCTTAGGGCAGGGGGGGCGGGTGGCAGTGGGAGTGGCTGGTGTGGGTGGAAGAAGTGGAGGTGGGAGCTGGGGGGGGGCGGGCAGTGGAGGTGGGTGTGGGTGGTGAGCTGTTTGAGGAGTTGGGGTGGGGGCGGTGGTGGAGTGGGGAGCGTTGGAGAGGGGGAAGAATGGTGGTAGGGGTCGGGGAGAGGGGAGGGGGGGAGTTGGGTTAGGGGGGGTAAGTGGGGGTGGTCGTGATGAAGGTAGGGGTAGGGGAGCAGATGGAGGCGGGGGGGGAGAGGTCGTGGGGGGCAAAGGAATGAGCGTGGGCGTGGGTGGGGGTTGAGAGGGGGTGGAGGGAGGGGTACGGGGTCGGGGCGGGATGGGGAGGGGGGAGTGGGTGGAGGAGGGAGGCTTGGGTGGGTGGGAGGGGTGGTGGTTTGGAGACGGTGGCGTGGGATGGGGGAAGTGTTTAGGAGGAGTGGATGGGTGGTGTATATGGGGGATATTGTAGGGTGGAGGGGATGGTGGAGCAGGGGTTAGGGTAATGGAGGTGGTGGGGGTGGGGGAGACTGTACGTTGGGGCACTGGGCGGGTGTGAGGGAAACTTGGATTGGATCGGCAGAGGGGGCGGCATTGGGTGCAGAGCGGTGTGGAGGTTTGAGGGGGAGGGAGTTCGGTGAGGGGGGTGAAGGTGGAAGGGTGGGGGGGGGGGGGAGTTGGGAGATGTGTAGGGGCATAGGGAAGGGGGAGAGGCGAAGGTGGGGAGGAGTGGGGGGGTGGTGACAGCGGGTATAGGGTGAGGCGGGCAGTTTGAGCGGGTGGAGAAGTCGAGTGTGGGGGGGGGAGAGTGGGGTAGGGGAGTACGTGGGAGATTGCGGGAGGGAGAGGCAGGGGGGAGGGGTCGATGTAGTGGGGCTGGGGTGGGTGGTGAGTTAGGAGAAGTGAAGGGATGTGTTGGGCGGCAGGACAGGAGGGGAGAGGGAGTGGGGTGGGGGGGGAGGGACTGGGGGGGGGGCGGAGGGGGAGGGGGGAGGGGACGGGGAGGAAGTAAGGGACGTGGCGAAGGGGGGTGGGAGGGGGGTGGTGGTGTGGGGGCTGAGGTGTGGGTGGAGGAGAGGGATGGAGGAGAGTGAGGGGTGGGGGGCGAGGGGGGCGGGAGTAGGGAGGAGAGGGAATTGATGGTGGGGAGGGTGGGTGGGCGACGAAGGGGATAGTTGGGTTAGGGAGTGGCGGGGGGGGAGTATTGAAAGGGGAAGTAGGTGGTTGCGTGGAAGGCTGGGAGGGGGGGCTGGAAGGGGGGAGGGTTGGGAGGGAGAGGGTGGGGGAGAAAGGGGGGGGAGAGGTGGGGAGGTGAGGAGTGTGGGTAAGTGTAAGAGGAATGGGGGGGAGGAAGTTGGAGTAGTAGGAAGAGGGAGGGGGTGGATGCTGGGGGGGGAGGTGGTGTGGGGGGTGGTATAGGGGGGTAGGGTCTGAGAAGGGAGTGGGGGGGATGGGTGGGGGGGAAGGATGTGTTTGGGATGATGGGTGGAGAGGGCAGGGGGGTGTTGGGGGGGGGGGCGGGAGTGGAGAGAGGGGAGGTGCTGGGTGGGGAGAGTGGGGATGGAGAGAGGGGAGGGGGGAGGGGGGATCAGGGAGGATGGTGGGGTGGGGCGGGGGGATTGGGAGGGGAGAGTGGTGGGGGGGATGCAGGTTGGAGGGAGGGTGGCGGAGTTGTTGGGAGGGATGAGGGGAGGGAGGGGGGGGGGAGAGGAGGGGGAGTGTGGAGGGGCTGGAGCGGGTGGGGAGTGTGTGAGGGGGGTATGAGGGAGGATGGGAGTGGGGGTGGGGGGAGAGGCTGGGGAGGCGAAGGTAGGGTAGGGAGTCGTGGGGGAAGTGGGGGGGGGGGAGGGGGTGGGAGGGTTGGGTGGGGGAGGGAGAGACAGGCGAGTTGGAGGGGGTGTGGTGGTAGTGTAGGTGGGAGAGTTGGTGGGAGCAGGGGAGGAGGTTGGTAGTAGTGGTGACGGACGTGTCGTGGAGGATTGGGAGATGGCCGGGATGGGGAGGTGAAAGGGCAAGGGGGGGGGGGCGAGATGGGTGGAGAAGTAAGGGATGGTGGAGGAGGAGAGGAGGGTGGGCGGGGGGTGGGGCAGGGGAGAGGAGGTGGGAGGGGTCGGGGTTGAGTGTCAGGGAAGGAGGGGGATGGAGGAATGGGTGCGTGGGTGGTGGGGGGGGGGGGGGAGTGGGGGAGGGGGTGGTGGCAAGGAGGATGGGGGGTGAGTAGGGAGAGGAAGGGTGGTTGGAGCGGCTGCGGTGGGGTGATTGTCAGGAAGTGATATGTAGGTGGGGAGAATTTGGATGAGGGAAGTTGGAAGTTGAGGGTGAGGGGTCCGGTGAGTTTGTGAGGGAGGGAGGGTGGGGGTGGTTTGTATGGAGTGGGGAGAGGGAAGGGCGTGAGTGGGGCCGGAAGCGGACGAGTTAGTGAGGTTGGAGTGGGGGGAGTCGGGGGGGGAGGGGGGATTAACTAGGGGCGGGTGGGTGAGGATGTAGTGAGTGTGGCGGGGGTAGTGAAAGAGAAAAGTGGGGGGGTGGGAGTGAAGAGTTGTTGGTAGTACATTTTGAAGAAGGTGGGTGGGATGGAGGGGGGGGGGTTAGGTAGGGTGGGACGTAGAGATTATGTTTATTGTTTGACGGGTGGGAAGCGAGTGAGTTGGGAGGGAAGAGAGTGGGATGTCTTAGGGTGGGGGATAGGTTGTGGGACAGCGTAGGAGGTAGAGGAGGGGATTGTGGAGGGCTGGTCGGGCTGTAATGGGGGGGGTGGATATGAGTATGGGGGTTCATGTGGTTTTAGAATGGGTAGGGTTAGGTTTTGAGTATGGATGATGGTGGGGAGAGCGCTGGTTTGATGGGAAGTGGATATGTTTATTTGATAGGAGGGAAGTGGTGGAGAGGGTGTGGTGGTAGGTGGGGGGGAGGGAGCAATTGGTGTGGTTGTGGAATTGGCCAGGATGGAGGGGGGTGAGAAAAGAGTGATAGTAATAAGGGAAGGGAAGATGTTAGCGAGGAGATATACAATGGGTAAAGAAAGTAGGGGAGGGGGGGGGTTGAGGGCTTTGGGGTGGTGGGGGGATGGGAGGTGGGTGGGGATGTTGGGGGTGAGGTCAGAATAGAGGGATGGGAGGTAGGGAGTAGGGAGGGTGTTGAGGGTGGTGAGTGGTGGTGGTTAGGGTGGTGGCGGGGGGTGAGTGGGGTGGTGTGGGTGGGTGGCGGGAGGAACGGTGTGGTGGGTATGAGCAGTGGGTCAGGGGACGGATGGTGGGCAGGGGCGATGGGGGGGGGGGGGAGGGTGTAGGGTAGGTGTTGTGGAGGGGGGGTGGAGAGACGAAAGAAAGGGGAGTCGGGGGGTGGGGAGGTCGATGTGAGGGCGGTAGGGGGTATGAGCAGTTGGTGCGAGTGTGTGGGGGGAAGGGGGGAGCTAGAATGTGGCGGTGGGGTAGAGAAGAGTAGTGTAAGGGCAAGGGGGGGGGGGGCGAGGGGGAGGTGCGGAGTGGATCCTGGGATAAGGGGGGAGGGGTGGGTGGTTGTGGTGAGGGGGGGGGAAGCGAGGTTGGGAAGGGGTGCCGGGACTGCCGGGCTGATGGGTTTGGGGCTAGGGTCGGGGGGAGGGAGGAGTGGTATGGGGGAGCAGGTAGGTGAATGAAGGGAGAGTGGGGAAAGGGTAGGGCGGGGGGAGGGTAAACGGGAGCAGGGGAGGGGGTGAGGAGAGAAGGGGGAGGGGAGGTGGGGACTGGGGGAAGGCCGTGGTATGGGGGAAGGAGTGGGGGTGGGGGGGAGGTGTGGGTGTGAGGGGAAGGTTGGGAGGAAAGAGCTTGGTCGAGATCGAGGCGGTAAAGTGGGGAGAGAATTGAGGAGGTTAGAGTGGGGGGAATGAGGGGGGAGTGCTGTGGGAGGGGAGGGGGGGTGGGGGGGTGGGTCGAGTGGAAGTGGAGTCGAGTAGGGAAGGTGGGAGAAGGGTGGGGGGGAGCAGGAGGGAGGAGGAGCCTGTTTGGGGGTGGGGGGGAGGAGGGTGGCTCGTGGGAGGAGTGGTGTGTGAAGGGCGAGAAAGGGTTGAGAGAGGAGGGAGGCATTGGAGGGGTGAGGCCGGGTGGTGATGAGCAACGAGTGGGGTGTGGAGGAGCGAGGACTGGGGGGCGGGCCGGCGTACGAAGTGTGCGTTAGGGACATTGAGCGGGGGGAGGGGGCGGGGGGAGCGTGTGAAGGGTACGGTGGTCGGCGCAGGTAGGGGGTGCGAGGTGACGGGGGGCATGGTGAGTGAGAGGAGATCGGGGGGGCAGAGGGAAGGGAGGTGGGAGCGCTGTGGAGTGGAGGATGGAGGTGCGGAGGCGGGAGGATCGAGCGGGGCGTGCAGGGTTGGTTAGCTTGGGGTGAGGGTGTGGGAGGTAGGGGAGGGGTGCAGAAATTTTATGGGGAAGAGGGGGGGAGAGGGAGGGAGGGGGTGGTGGTGGTTGAGTTGGGGGGGTTAGAGGGGTGCAGTGAGCGATGAGTGGGGAGGTGGGGTGGGTGGAGTGGAGGGGGGGGAGGGGGGGGGCGAGGAGGGGCTGGAGGGCGAGTGATCAGGGGGGGGGAAGGGGGGAGTGGGGGTAGGGTAGGAGGAGCGAGAGGCGGATAATAGTAGCTGGGGGTGGAGACGGGCGCGTCGGAGCTGTGGGATGGTGGTCCGTGGGAAGTGGGAGGGGGGAGGACGGTGTTGGATGGTGGGGTAGGATTGGTTGATGTGACGGGCGTGGGAGAGGGAGAAGAAGGGCGTGCTGAGAGATATAGGTCCTGGTTGGGAAGGAGGGCGTGGTGGGTAAAGGGAAAGCATTTCTGAGGTTGAGTGTGGGGGCGAGAGAATGAGGGCTGCTGAGCACGAGAGGAGAGGGGGATAGTTGGTGGGGTGAGGGGGGTAGGGGGGGGGGGGGGTGAGAGGAAGGAGGGGCGGGGTTTTGATGTTTCGGGGTGTGGAGGGGGGGGTGGTGAGGAGGGGTGGGGGGTGGGAAGGGGGAGGAGTGAGGGGGGAGGTGCTGGGGACAGAGGAACGCGGGAGGGGAGGCGGGGGCGCGGGGGAGATCTGGCGTAAGGGGGGGATAGGGAGGGGTGCGCGGGAACGAGTTTTGGGGAGGATGGATAGGACGAGGTGTGAGCGATGGGAGTGAAAGAGACTAGTAGAGGTTGGAAGGGTAGAGTTGAGTGAGTTGCGATCAAGTGGAAGGGGGCGGGTTGGAGTGCTTGAGATGAGGGGGGCGTGTGGAGCTTGGTTGGGGGACGATGGGTGTGGGGAAGAGCTGTCGGTGGGGGGTAGAGTGAGTTGAGTGGATAGGAAGAGGGGCGAGCTGGGGTGGACGGGGGAGGTGCCCAGACGAGTATGAGGCTGTGGGATGGTCAGGGGTGAGTAGACGAGCTGGATATTTGGAGGGGGGGGGGGAAGAGCGTGCTGTGTGATGGCAGTGGGGGGACGAGAGCGGGGGGGTGCGAGGGGTTAGGGCTGGGGGTGCGCGGCGGGGGTGGTTGGAGGGACGGGAGCGGAGACGTGGGGTGGGAGTGCTCGTGGTGGGGAGGAGGGAGGAAGAGTCCTGGTGAGAGGGGTGTTGTCGGAGAGGAGTGATTTCTTGTACGGGGCTGGGGGGGGGGAGAGGGGGGGGGGGGGTGGGGAGGGGTGGGTGGGGAGGGGGTTGGGGTGGGGGATGTGGGTTGAGGGGTCGTGGAGAGGGGTGGGGAGGTGGGAGGGGGGGGTGTGAGGGGGGGGGGGGTAGTGGGAGGGGGGGGGGGTGGGGGGGGGGGGGGGTGCTGCGGGGGTGGGGGTGGGGGGGGGGGGGGGTGGGGGGGGCAGGGGAGTGAAATTGGTGGGGAGATGGTGGGTATGTCGGGGTGGGGAGGGTGGGGGGGGAACTGGGGGGGGGGGGAGACGGGGGGGTAGGGGGGGGGGGGAGGGGTGAAGGGGCGAGTGGGGGGGGGGATGGGGGGGGGTGGGGGGCAGGGTTGGGGGGGGGGTGGGGGAGTGCTGGGGGGGGGAAGTGGGGGGCTGGGGGTAGGGTACGTGGGGGGGAGGTGGGGGGTGGGGGGGGCGTGAGGGTGGGGCGGGCGGGGGGGGGGGGGGGGCGGGTGGGGAGGGGGGGGGGTTGTGGGGGGGGGGGGCGAGTTCGAGGGAGAGGGAAGTTGGAGTTGGATGTGGTTGAGACTGGTGGGTGTTGGGGAGGAGGAAGTGTAATAGGAGATAGGGCTGGGAGGGGAGTTGCAGACAAGGGAAAGCGCAGGGAGTGTGAGGGGTTGGTGGGGGGGGAGGGGGGGATAGGGAATGGAGGTGGTTTTCGGAGGGGGGCGTGACGAGGGGGGGGCAGGGTACGGCGATGGTGGGAGGGGTGTGGGGGAGGGGGGGGGGGGGGCTAGTGGGGATAAGGCCTGAGGCTGCTTGGGGGGGTGGATGGGTGGTAGGGGGGGTGGGGGAGGGATGTACTGAGTGACTGAGGTGGGAGGTGAGACGGAGACAGAGCTGGTGGTGTCTGAAAGGGGATAGGAGGTCGGCAGGGCAGCGGTGGCAGTGAGGGGGAGGAGCGCCAGGTAGTGGAGAGCAGGGAAAGGATAAGGGGGGCAGAGGCGGAGGGGAGGGGGGGGGGGGCAGGAGGGCAAGGGGGGAGGGTGGGCTTCCGGGTGGGGCGGAAGGTAGTAGGGAGGTGAGGAGGGGGGAGGAGTATGAGGGCCGGGTGGCCGGGGGGAGAAGGAGGGTGGGCTATGGGAGAGGGGGGAGAGGGGGGGTTTGTGTAAAGGGGGGGGGAGGGGGGAAGGGGGTGGGAGACGGGGGACGGTGGTACGGGCGCGGCGGGTCCCGCTAAGGGGTCGTAGGGGGTTGGAGGGAGATGCGGGCGAGGGGAGGTGCGTGGGTGGAGTTAATTGGATGACGTGGTGTTGGGGGTTTATCTTTTTATTTAGTGTTTTTTATTTATTTTATTTACCATCTAAAATACTATTTGCCAAACTAAATCTTATCTATTACTTTATTTCCTCCCTTTAAATAAAAAAAATAAAATAAATTAAACCTTTGATAATATAGCTCCTTCTTATACCATCACGAAACACAGGAATTCGGTAAACAATATTCACAAAAATATTACGATAACAAGATGATGAACATTTTACTGAGGTTTATTATAACTGAAATAACACATCAATAGAATGTGGTATTAAAGTAGATTATTAAAATAAAATACACAACGAACACTATTTATCACGTAATAATCTCGCAAAATAATTATTATGATTGTAGTACGTTTCGAAAAAATCAATACTAAGCGGGGTTATGCGGGTATGACCGCATTCCATCGATGTTTTCTATAAAATGATACAAATCACTCGAAGAATATCACACTGCACCATAACAAGGTTAAACACGATGTTTATTTTGGTTTAAAAGTTATTCAAAATACCGGTAATTCGAAAAAACGACCGCTCACCGCCAATATTGTTGATGAATTAATAATATTTGACATTTGTGCCTTGCCCAGGCTGCCGCCAATGGAATGTGTGGAATGCGATTTGCTTCAGCGCAGTGCTGCCATCTGCGGCCAAACTCGCCAACTAACGTGACTGGCTGGTTTCGGCTGGCTACCATCTGACTTCACTATACGCCGCCAACGTATGCTTAGTAGGTAAGTAGATACCTAACATACCCATTATCCGTACTCAGCTTAGCGCGCGATATATATATAAAGAGCCAAAATAAAAATATGCCATACATCTGGATGTATAAATAAATTTACTATTATCGCGCTACGTATTATAAATAGACTTGTTTACTATTGATGTTTGCTGTTCTAGTATTTGTACTAGTAGGTATTGATTTGTCAATAACATTATAAAAATCATATTGATATTAACACTAACTTATTTAGTTTTTACCTTACAACTTACAACATTATCAGCAATTTTAGGAAAATTTTACCCTTCCTTTGTGACTTTGTAGAATAGTTTTTTTACGAGGGCTCGCGGTCAGCCTTCAAATTTTTCGCAAAAAACCCACTACATAAATATTTTTCTAGCGAAAAATTAATATTGATATCCATCCTCGTGCTGGGTTACTTTAGTTTATATTTATTTATTTATTTTTTTACAAAACCAACACAGCGTAACCAAGTGTAATAATATCAATAACGCTTGCATGACAATGAGTAAATTAAAACCCGCACCGCAGGGTTATTTAATATTTTCGCGTAACCAAATCAATGAGTAAATTAAACATGTTATTACTAAAATGAAATAAAACTCATCGTTAAAATATTATTTTTTATTGGTGCAGTTTACACAAAACATTCAATACTTCAGTTTATATTTCTTTGTTTCACATAAATATGTAGTATATATTTTAGTAGATATGTCATGTTAATGTATGTGGTGTTTACATGTAACATCATAATACGATTAATAATATTATAATAACTTATCGTGTTTTCCTAAAAACAATATTTGATAACTATTTTTACGTATGTGGGTAAATATTACACTGTATATCATGTACCTATACGATCGAGGATTAAAACGATACTATTCATTTGTCTATGTGACGAAAGCAGATAGGATAACATAATCATTCATATTGATCTAGGTAAGTGATGAGGGAATTATTATATCCTCGACTTTAAAAGAAATCTATAGGTAAATGTGTTCATAATTTTAGGAATCACCCTATAATAACTGACATCTGCTGTTACGGGGAAAAGTTCCATCAAATACAACATCCATGTGCATTTATTTATGTATCAACTTTTTCCGAATACTAACGTAGAGACTAATATTTTAACGGATAAATTTAAAGGAATTCCCGTTAATTTATTCATATCACCTTTCTCCGTGTCAAACTAGACAGTAAGTAATCATAATACAATATAGTATGTATAAAACAATGCCCGGTAGGCCATTATTTAGAATACAGGAATAAAAAAAATAGTTTATCTTGTCGTAGGTAAATATAAATATATATGTTAAGGTGTACACAATATAATATTTCAGAAGGTTTGTGCTTTGTTTTAAACCTAGTATTTCATGGAATTTTACCTTTAACATACTAAAAGCACAACACACTGTGCAAGCACCAAAAGAATCATCGTTTAAGTTTCTTAATTTTTTGTCACATATATTCTATTTTATCATTGCCTTAGACGGTATGATGAATGAAACACAGAAATGTTCAACATACTGTAACTGTACATATTATAACTTTCAAATATTTTTTATTCAGAAAAAAATCCATTACACTAAGATTCGTCGGCAAACAATTTCAATAGGTACCTACCTACTTCATACCTGTACAATGTACATTATACTATGTACAGTGTACAAGTGTACATAGTAAAATATGTACACGTTAATGATGCAGAGACTGTAAATTTATTGATATTAGGCACAAAATAAATTAGTAAACTAATATAAATGAAATATTTTAATAAACAACATTGAGTGTGTCCAAATACTTGTAGGCAAAAATTGGATTTCACAAATTATGGGCAAACAGTTAAATCTTCTCTTAGATTTGCAGAGAGACGAGAGAGTAAAAGTTTAAAAAAATGTAGTTCAAAATAACACACATAAATAAATAAAATTACAGTTTGAAATAAGCATTCGTGTACCTACATATTAATTGATATATAATACATTACAATAATACTTAGATGGAATAATAAAAATGTGTGTGTATGGGATACAAATAAATAAAAAATTAATTTACTCAATTAATTCTTACTCATTAGATGCTAAATTAAATGAAAATGGCGGGAATGTAAATATTGCATTGTCATTAAAATATGCGAGTTATTAAATTTAAATAAAAACAACCTAATGGTTACAGTCATTGATTAAATTGAAGCAATTTTTTTTCCACGAACAAAATTTTAAGAAAAGGGCATTATATGTTCGGTACCTAATTAATTTACACAGGTAGGTGTTTCTAATAACAGTTTTTTTTACTTGTTTTTCTCAAAACAAAAAAAGTAATAGTTAGGGTCAGTAAATAAATTATGAACTATGTTATGCATTGATTTTATACGACGCAACGCTTTAAAATGTATAATTATAGAACGTGAAGCTTAGAAGGGTAAGGACGGATAATAAATATTATAATCATTAAGAATTTCCAATAGATAATATTCAATTGGTTCTTTATTTTAGATATTCATATAAAAATGTTTTATATAGGTTCGTACGCAGCATTTTTGTATGGCCAAAATAAAGTTGAAGGCGATATGAATCATTTAAATTGAGCGTTCGATTAGGGTAAATAAATTATTTTTTATTATACACAAGTACAAAACAATGTAAATATATATGTAAATATTATTTGGCTCTCATCCAATTTTCATGGACAAGTTGTGAAGATACCTACACATCGAGAAACTGTTTTTTGTTATGTTTTGATGCATTTCGTGCATTGATTGAAATAAACAGTTCATTATATTCGTTTTTTTCACAGGGTATTAAAATTAGGTATTTACAATATTTTTATAATGTAGGTAAAATATGTGAATACCTTTTTAAGGCAGCAATATAACAGCTACTCCATTGAATTAACCTCTAAAGGTTCTCTTCAAAATATGAGATTTGCTAAAACATCGCTAAGTTTTCTCATAATTACTGTAGGTAATTTACTTATACTTGACATACGTTTTAGTTTAATTCAATATAAATATGCGTACGTTTGTTGGTGCCTAATTTGTTCAGCATTAATATTTTCACATCAATAAATCATAATAATTTAATAAAATAAGTAACTCATAGAGACTGGTCTGGAAATAATGATTATTTGAAAGTAGTAGTAAACATTTACTGAAGATTTTTACACAGATCTAGCGTTATATATATTTTGAACATAAGAATTAATAAGCTCCTCAACTTTTAGGTATTTTATTACAACGTACCTACTTCATTAAAATCTTAGCAAAGTAATGAAGACTTTAATTTACATATTTATAAATTTACATTTCACAAACAGTTCAAATTCCAAAATAAATTATACATCTAACTTGATCATAAAATATGTATAAACATAAAATTTTGACAAATATAAAAGTTTCAATAGGTTGCTGTTACGAGTTAATAAAATTCATATTTACATTTTAAATAACATATTGCGTCATAATTTCATTATTTGTAAATAATGTATAAGTAGGTACATAAGACATATTTTTATAATAAACTATACATAGGTATTTGGGTAGAATTCAATATTTTCATAAGCTTTCAATTTTTCAATTTCGGTCCCCACATTCTCACACAATACATAAAATCACATCCAATATTTAATTTTTGAATATATTTTTTTAAATTTAATATTATTTTCAACTGGAGGATAAAACAGGTACGTACTTAGACGGGTTACTAAAGTCTTTTGTTTTCTCATTTTCTTTAATCAAACAGTTTTATATTTACGTTTTTTATCATGTCAAATACACTTTAATTTAATTTGTAAAAGATCAATTATTTTTATATTGTATTATATGCATTATCGGTGATATTTATGCTTATAGAGAAATGTATTCAATCATAAACATAAATAAAAAAACATAAGTTAGTACTGAAATAAAAAAACTGATTGTGAAAATTTAATGAAGGTAATTGATTTTTTTAGTTTTGTCAGTAGGTAATTATTAAGGGTAGGTACCATCCATATTAAAGAATGATTTTCTTGCAAGCAAGACTCCGGTATATCTAATTAAATAATAATTTTGTAAAATTTACATTAAAATGTCATAATTCGCATATCCAGTAGGTTTGTTTTTGAGCGTTAAGCGCATCAAACGTTATATCATATTGCAAAAGTTAATACCTCATTCTAATCTCCACCAGTCTGTACAACGATGTAATTGTACTAACCAGACAAGGAAAAATTGTTGTTCGTTCCTATAAATAAAAATATAAAAAATTCATAAGTTTAATTTTTTAAAATGAAGACGGAAAATAATTAGAATAATGTATAATTTGAAAATATATTAAAATTTCTAGTAAACTTCTAAGGGAGTAAAATATATTTAAAGCTCTTTAAATCACACGAGGAGTAAATTAATAGTTTAATGCGTTACGTTAAAATGGATTTGTGTAAATAAGGAAAAGAAAAATAATAATCTTTCGAATAACAAATTTTTTAAAACTATTAGTGCCTCAAAGGTAAAATAATGGCTACGTTATATTACGTACATTTAATGGATTAAGTTATTTTTAGTATAGGTAACTATCTATACTAATACTATGATGATTTCTTTGGGTATCAAAATTGATAAAAAAAGAATTACTAGAAATAACTTTAATAGTACAATAACAATAATTTCACCGTAAAATATGCACTCATCATACACAATGTTTATAATTACAAGTGTATTGAATAAATGTGAAATGAATATTTCAAAAATAATAAAAATGCAAGCCTACTTTTAAGAAATCACATTAAGGTTGTAAGATAAACAATAAAATTCTAATGGTCGATTAAGTGCGTAGAAAAATGATTAACATTTTTAGAGAGTAGTATCTACATTTTTCAAAATGGAATGCTTTTATTTTAAATGAAAATTAATAACTGGGTCAACTAAATCATTAATTAAAATACGTACATTCTGTTTTTCTAAATTATAAATAATATTATCTTTTTGTAAAATGCAGTGTTCTTATATAAGTGATTCTTAATTTCTTAAAAACAACAATGGTCTACTATGCGAGTTCAGTTTAGAACGTGCACTATACTTTTCAGTTATGGAATTAGTGTAAGCACTAGGAGTCAGTACTGGGGATATTTTGAGTCCATTTTTATTCGGAATAATTTCAAACGCAGCTCCTTGTTCAGTGTCGTCGTAATCAGTCTGGTAACCCATCAATAGGGGCCTCTCTTGAGAATTGCATATCTTCCTATTACCGATAAAACTCGCCATTCTTCTAGGGGTTGGAAAGTTAAGTCCTAATGGGCGAGCCGATGAGAGAATTGGAAGTTTTTTGATGTTTCTTCTGTCTAATTTATACGCGGCACGATCTAATATGTCTTGCGCAACAGGAGAGTGGCGATCAGAATACTGGAAGGAGCTAGTTCTGCTGACGGACACACTGGGGCTGTAGGGATTTCTACCAGGGATTACTCCGTTCCGCGTGGGAGTCAGCGGCTTGAAGTGTGTAAAGAAACCACTATTACCACAGAAAGTGTTCAAATTTCCAGAATTGAAACTGTATGGACGAGGAGACCACGAGTTCTGAACTTGCGAAACGTTCTTCGTTCTATAGCTGTTGAGAACGCTCTTGTGAATATCGATACTATCCAGATTATTCGACTGGTAGCATTGGTAGGATTGGGTCGGTTTTTGTGTCGATATGGGCACAGACCGCTTCAAATTTCCGATTAAATTTTCTGATAATTTATATGGGAAGTTGCCATTAGCGTCAGAGCTCGGCGTGTTAGCTGACGTCGAGGGACAGGAGATATTCCGGTTGTCGTCGTAGTACTCGTTTCTTTCGATAGTAGCTGCAACGACTAAAGGATGGGAAGAGGATTGGAAAGGGCCCGCATCCTGAGCGCACGTCTGTCACACCTCTTGGAGGAACTTCAGTGGGCAGACCCCCTGGCGATTATCGCCGGATCTGATCATCACCATCCCATCCACCTCTTCTCCGACTTGGATCACTATCTGGTCCCGTAACAGCATAAGCCCGTTGTCTCCATCAGACACCTAAAAAAAGTATTCGTAAATAAACATTTCGTTACAAAAGACAAGAATTAAGCTTTGCGAACAATCATTATTTTATATTAGAAGTATACCAAACCATGTACAGTCGTACAATGTTTTGACTCCATAACCAATGTAGGAGTACAAGAACGTACGGAGCCATGTTCAATACTCTGTCTCGTGTGCTTCTAAAGCCTCATCGTGTTGATCACGGCAACCTTGTAACAGTGTAAGTACAAGTAAGTCACCTGAAGGTTATGCGTGACCTGCAGCGGCTTCTCCCCAGCCTGCAAGCGCGTACAGTAGTTGGAGGGGAAGTAGCCCACCCGGCCCAGACACTTGCCCTTCCACCAGTCGTGGTCCGAGGTGTCGATCACGGTGACTTTGTACCCGGCCTTGAGATCCAGCTCGTCCTGGTGACGAGACGTGAAGTTGTACAGGACCACGTACAAGTTGGTGGGAAGCAGTCTGTGGGGCTTTTGCTGAAATAAGAGAAAACTTATTAAAAATTACTGTATTTAAAAATGAAAACCTACATTTATAATAATTATTTATTAAATTATTTCATAATAAAATGAAATATTTATTTACATGTGATTTTCATATTCATATTTTATGTGTGACACATTGGACTGGTGGTGAAGAGTAAGACTGATCACAACTATAGGTGCGGATAAGGGAAAGTTGTAGTAATAATGTTTTTTGTGGTGTTTTTTTAAATCCAAATAAGATTACATCGGTGAACACCGAAATTCACGAATAGAGAATTTATTCATTATTATCGTCCCCCTTTCTTTCAAATTATAAATTTGCGTAACATTAGTATTCTTTTAGCACAGTGAATTATTATTTTGGCATTTTTATTACAAAATAGATTAGTTTCTTCCTCGCTAGAATGTTCAAAGTAGAACTGTGTTTTTTGTATCTATAAATTATGCATTTTTACACTTTGTATTGAAAATAACGAAAGGTTGTTCTCAAAGGTATTTATGTAAACACAATAAAGCAATAGATTCGTAGCCTTATAAATTAATTTTAATATATGAATATAAATCCATTCTTTAAATCATATTAATTACAATCTTTCATTCTTGTCACAATGAAATTACAACAGCTCTCACAATAATATTGAGAGCATTGATTGAAACAAAATATTGAGGTACCTACGCACTCAAGTCGGTTTTTTTTACCACTGACACACTTCTAAGCATTTCAGCGATTTTAATGAGGGTTGCTTACAATAAAGATTGAAAGCAGCAATAAAGTATCGTTCTAATAATATCTTTTTTAAGTTATTACTTGAGTTATTGAAATTTTTGGTATAAAGATTCTTCCGACTCATCTTTTTTACGAAGATGAAAGAAGGTTGATACTAGAAATTGGATGGCTTAGTACTTTAGCGCCTGGCAAGATGCAATATAACTAACATTACTGAAACCTTTGCAGTTAGTATAGCGGGCCCTTTGAGAAACTATTAAACATTTAGGATTTTGAAAATGTAAGCATAATGTATTGAATTGGTCATCATTAGGCGATTTCTGGTAAGTAGGTATCTATGTAGGAATAACTAGCATGTGATGTGACACTTTATTTATTTATTTAAAACTTCATGTACAATTACATAGCAAGAGGACAAGGGCGGGCTTATTGCTTTTAAGCAATATCTTTCAACCAACCCTTTATTGTTTATACCTGTATAAGATGCAAAAATTCGCAGATATGGATGTTAAATATTAGGTACAGAGGGAATATGGAACCTCTTTTACCGGCGACGGACAAGGGCTGGTGCTGGCAGAGGACAGGCTCCTGTCATGGTCATGTTGTGCTAATGTTCTGGGCAAGGTGGAGATGGTAATACAGAAACTTGTTTTACCGGCGACGGACAGGGGCTGGTGCTGGCAGAGGACAGGCTCCTGTCGTGGTCATTAGGTAGTCTACGCTGCTTATGCTAATGTTCTGGGCAAGGTGGAGATGGTAATACAGAAACTTGTTTTACCGGCGACGGACAGGGGCTGGTGCTGGCAGAGGACAGGCTCCTGTCGTGTCATTAGGTAGTCTACGCTGCTTATGCTAATGTTCTGGACAAGGTGCAGATGGTAATACAGAAACTTGTTTTACCGGGCGACGGACAGGGGCTGGGTGCTGGCAGAGGACAGGCTCTTGACGTGATCATCAGGCAGCTCCACGCTGCTCATGCGCATGTTGCGGGCGCTCAGAAGGCGCCTGTTGTGGACTGGGCTAGATGGCGCTGGAACGTCCAATGTCATTTAGAAATCGAAATCATTTAGGTTTTTAAAACAAATATATTCGGTGTGAACAGGTTTTAATTAAAAATTAGAATTTCAATAGATTAATTATTGAGGATCGGATAAAAAAAACTTAAACACTAATATTTGTATAATTTATTTTTTTCCAGATTCACAAAAAGTCTAATTATAAATTATGATATTGAACACATATTTATATCAGTTATTTTTAAGTAAGAAATAAAGGAAACTTTTTTCTTTGGTATCAAAACCTGTACATAAACATGTAACCTTATAATTTAGTGTATTTTGTAGAAAGTTTAATAAAAACATTAAAACTTTAAAAAGCAAATTTTTAAAAAGCGTAATAAATATTCGTACTTGACTTTGATTTTGCGTGAATTCTGTAGCGATGTGTATAACTAGATCTACCATGCAACACTGTTTCGGTATTAGAACCTATGGAAAAAGGAAAGCAGAATTATGTAAATAAAAAAATGTGAAAAAGTCATGCAAATAAAACGGTAAAAATATTCAACATTTTCTTGCAAAATATCTAGGTACTTAAAATAATTATGGAAGGTAACATGCGCGTCATTCGAAGGAGCAAAATAAAATCTGTTTTCTTTTCCAAAGCAATTGATTAAAACGTTATCCATAATATTCATGAAGAGTTGAATATTTTTTATTTATACACATTTTAATGACTGTATAATCATTTGTACTTGCTGATAGGTACATCACAGTAGTTTGTTTATTATAAAATTAAGAAAATGTATCGTTATAATAAAAATATTTTTTTAATTAAATATTTTTTTTTTAATTTTAAAAAAAAAATAAAAAATTATATATCAATATCAATATAAAATAATAATCATTTGTTGACCTGATTTTCTTTCCTGCTCTACATTTTCCTTTAAAACTTATATGCGTTTTTTATTTTATTTATTATTGTATAAAAACATATATTAAAATACCATATTAAAAGAGTTAATATATTCAAATTATCCACTCTCATTTTTTATGGAGAAAGTCTTAAAAGTTTATAAAATACCCATACTATTATTTGCTAACAAATATTGGAAGCGTTACAGTTTTCAATATTACTCAATTATTTTACAAGCCCAAATACAATTTTTCCAAAAGAATCGATTGAACACATTTATAATATCATAAAAGTAATTGAATTATTTTCACATAAATAAAGTGTAAAAAATAGTACAGAGAAGAGAAAGGTAGTTAAGAAAAGAGTGAATGAAATTTTGTAAGAGTGAAAGTGAAAACTGTTTATTTGAAGTGTAATACAGAAAATTGCATAACAGGATCCTGGAACATCGAACATCTGTAAGGAGAAATTATACTAAACGCAACCATAGACAAGGGAAAGGAAGTGGCGCACGGCGAACAAGCATTCATGTTAATTGATAATTGCGAGGAAATACCCGTTTATTATTGGATTATAATAAAAATGCACGTTCTATACTCGGGACTAAAATTTATTCTTAATGTGACTGTGAATGCACGGTATTGGTTTAAAACTGGTTAGAATAAAAACAGTAGTTATATACTAAGTAACTTTTTAAAAATTTGGTGGTCTATTAATTTAAATTTTCAATTTTTTATATTTGTTTTACTTTGACAAAGACCTGCGACTAGGGTTTATTTGGTGCTTCAATTGTAATATCATACAATTAACAGCTTTTAACCGTTATGTAATAAATGATCAAGAAACATGATTGGTGATACGTGTCGTGTGCACCATTTTAAATTTATATAGAGTTAAATATTTTTTAGTGCGTAGTAGAAAGAATTGTAGCTGTATTTTTTAGAAAAAAATGTTAACGATTAGACTACACTATAATGTGTCAAAGCTATCATAAAATAAATTTCGATATTTCAGGAATCTACCAAAAACATTCATTTTGACCATATAACAATCTTTTTTGTACGTGATCGGAATTGTGAAGTTACTCGTAAATAGCACGAATTTACTGGTAGATGTAAAGTATCTAGGTTGGTTCTCCGGCGTGGAAGCTTCCCTATTGCTCTAGTAACCCAGTAGGGTACGCGGTGCGCGATAATGGACGCGACCGCCAACACCATTGTCAGAAATGGGGTGAGGTAAGCGCAAAACAAGCGTGAGGGAGCAGAGGTGGAACAGAGTGGAGAACACAGTACACAGCAAGCAGTGATATCGGCCGCATAGTGGCCACCTCGCGTACAGTGCATCTTGGAGATGTGTTGGTCCAGGCGGGCAGCCGGCGGTCGGCGGCGCTGCTCCGTGCTCTCGGGCGAGTCCAGCGACAGGCTCTTCATGCGCAGGTTCAGGCGCTGGCGGCGGGGCGAGTGCGGCGCTACAAGAAGTCAACTTAGGTCACTCTCCGCTAAAAAAAACTACAATTCACACTTAAGTACAACACAAAGGGGAGAAACGTTGAAAGAAAGTGGAAGTGTGAAGTATTTATAAGGGATGTGAGGAATCATGACAAATCAAGTGCGTGCATTATTGGGTGAGGCTTTGATGTACAACATTATGAGAAATAAAACATAAACCAAAATATGAAATGAGGGCCAGTATTGAATTGGGAAACACGAAAAACAATCATTACGGATACATTCATAAGATTTAAATCAAGTTATGCATCGAATGTTATGTTTACGAGTAAATTATAAAAAAAACGTGTTGCAGGCAATGCTGGTATGAAGTGAAAATAAATAATAAAATAAAATAATCTATAATTTCATTCACAGAGGACTTAATGTATATAGATCTCGATACATAACATAATGATAGGTACTAGACGAAAGTGAGGAAGATGTAAGAAAGGTACCGGCGATAGGGCTGGCACTCTCAGACTGTCGCAGGATGAGAGCGCTGGTGGAACTCTTCATCATTCCTGGAGCCAGAACAAAGGAACACACCGCCGGGCTTTAGTAACGCTCACAACCCTGAACCCTCGGTAAGTCGGTCACTGGTACCGACCACTTGGTAGGCGGAGGGTGTGGGATAGTTAGTCACAAGAAATAAGCAGAAAACTCTATCAACAATACGTCAAGTAGACTGGCCAAAACAAAAATTCATTTTAGTAAGCGGAAAATATGTTTAATGATGCTTTAAGAAGAATTTGCAACACATTAGTGCGTGAGTTTGGATGTGTTTTTAAGTCATCAGAAATACTTTTGTGAAAATAACATAAAAACCACAAAGTAGGTACTTATTTAAAATATTTGTAATGTGTTCCTACAGAAGTTTACTGATTTATACAACTACAGAATTTAATATTCATTTGCCATTTTTGTTTAATTGCGTGACATGCTTTATTAATTCTAAATATTATAAACAAAATTATATTGATAGAAAATAAACGAAAATAAAATACTAAAAACATGCTTGTACTTACACTTATATGTATTTTAGAACATAGAAATACGGTTTTGTTTATTGCTTTAGTAAAATTTTTCGTTTTAAATTTAAACTAAATTTTATTTAATTTATTATTATTTTTACAATTATCACAGATGACGGGGTATGACATTTTACAATTCTTAATAATACGGTTCTCTATAAGAACTACTATTTAAATAATATTTATAAATAATAATTGTAATTGAGCACTTTTCCTATAGGGTATTTATTTTTGGGGTTAAGATGCCAATAGGTACTAACAAGATTTAATAACTTTCTAAAATTTTAAATGTATTATTGAGGGAAATTTTATTTTTTTCTTCTATTAGACTTAGGGGCGGGTGCTGGTTCCTCGATGTCCTGAACGAAGCAAAGGGGCTGACCGAATGGCCGCGTTCCAGTTATCCCCATTTCTGTAAGGTTTATTGGAAACAAAACAAAATAAACAAAAACGAAAATTAAACGAAATAAAAATAAATTAATTTCAAAATAGAAAGTGTAATGTAAAGGAGAAACAAGCAGGTGGATGGAAATGACTCAGAACAAGAAACAGAAATCAAACCGTGTATTGAATATTGATCCGACACGATGCAGCTAAGCAACACATAAACTGCAAGAGCTATCTTTAGACATGGAGGAATAGTAACTCAGGCAATGGTCTGGAATGTTCGAGAACTTCTGCAAGGGGGAAATGGAAGAGGGGAAAAGCACAGAAGCACACAACAATGAATGACACCAAACACTGAAAATCTAAGGCCAAGACCAATCAAATTGTAATGTTGCTACAATAAATAATTATTTTTGTTACCATATCATGTTTATATTTACTGCAACAAAACTTTATTTTCAATAAAAATATGCATAACGTGTTGTTAGTAGGTGTATCGCGTTGTAAATTTAACAGATCTCTTATACTATTAAGAACCTATCTTATTTTAGTTATATTTTTAAGTCATGCTTGATTACCATTGGACATCAATGTTGAAAAATTAGTATTAATTATTTATATTAAAAATAAAAATGTTGCATAATATTTTATAACAGTGGTAAACGAGTGGTATTATAGTGGAAGAGCTTTAGCGTTCTGTAAATTGCCTACAACAAGGCGTACCAACTTCCTTATTTGTTGCTTTGATGTGATTTATTATGTTGCTTTAGTAAATGGGAACATTTTAAGATAATATTGAGCTACATTTGCAAGTAACAAGGTGTAAAATTATTTTTGGAGAATTATTTTAGAATTTGTACTGTACTAGATGTAATAAAGAAGATTTAAATATATACTTATACGTAAATACGAATATATACATACTTAGTAGCAATCTTACAATTTTAATTGTTCTTGACAATCATTTCATCTGAAGATAATGAATTATTTTGTCACATACGGTTTTCAGTGAATCTTCCAAATCGTAATCCTACTTCTAATCCCCAATTTGGAGTAAAATATTTTCTATTTAAGAGGCAGCGATAGTAATCTGAGGAAACTAAGACCAAGCGAGTCTCGGGTTTTTTCGTTTCCTGGAGATTTCCTCTCAATGATTATAAAAGAACAAACTGTGTATTGGTATGGCCTCGTAGTGAGACGTAAAAGATAATTCTCGAAATCGTATCACGTACATTCGCCATTTTGATTTTGTAGCTACTGTAATAATGACCGTTTCCTCGAATAGCTGGCCTTTTGGATAGAATAATATTTTCCAAATAAATGATTTTACCGAGGCACTCATCCAAATGGTAAAAAGAGGTATGAATTGAAATACAAAAATACATCGGCAAATACCAGATCTGAGTATCAAAATCATATTAGTTGATAAGTACGTTAGTACGTTAGTAATGGAAATTATTCATCCAATTGATGTAGGTAGGTATACTAAATAAGACTTGAAACAAGGCTTGATATACATGGGTTATAAACAGGCACGCTGAGCAATTTTTAATCGCCAATTACTTACAGTGTTTAATTCTCAAACTTTTCCATGATGTTATCTAATATTTTTAAAGTTATAAACTCAGAGAAATATGTACGGTCTCCAATGTTCACTATAAATTGGAGATCGAAGATTACTCAATATTCCTACATACCCAAGTATACGTAGCCTAATGAAAGCATGTAGATTTTAAGGATTGGATTTTCTTCTATTTCTTATATGAGTGCATAGGGAAAATCATTCGTAGTTTGCTAAATGTAGAGTGTATTCCCTATCGGCTGCTCTAGTCGCGGGCGCTGGTAGACCGTCACTTCTGGAGTCAGAACAACACTAAGGAGTGAGAGTGGGGGCCGTACTTTCCGGGAGCGAGATGGAGCGGTGCTGCGGCGAGCAGTTCCTGGAGCGGGAGCCGAACATGGACAGGCTCTTCATGCCGGCGAACAGGCGGCGCCGCATGCAGGAGTCGTGTGAGCTCCGGGCCGCATCTGGCCGCAAACCACACGTTACACAGGTCGTGCCAGCGCATGCCGAGACACTCTTCCCCCCTACCCACCGCCTATCAGCCTACATAGCCTATCAGTCAATACTCAAACATTTCCTGCAGAAACCCCACCAAAGATTTTCCCCGAGTTTCACATTAGTTAAGCTTTCCTAAAGCACCTACGCAAGATAAAAACAACTCTATTTGTTTCCAAGTTAGAAAATTCAATAGCGTACTTTAAAGTGACTTCGATTAATAATAATAGCGAAAAATGACAGTTAGTAGGTTAGTACTCTAGGGTTTCCCACCAAAACCCCATCAAAGTTTTTTTTCAAGTTATGATTAAAAAACTCTTCCAAATTTCATTTTGTGGTATGGAAAATATACTAGTTTAAAATAACTTAGGTTGTTTGTGAAACATTAAGGATACCGCGCTTAGCAGACAATACATCAACATTTACCGCCAAAACTGGCACAAAATGTTTCTTTTAGTGTTTTTACGTTTTTGAGTAGGTAGGTACCTACTCTTCTACAAAACGCAAGATCGGATAAAATACTCGGTTTACTTAGAAAAAAGTAATTACTAACGAATACTCACAAGTCTCAATCCAAGAAACTAGGGTAAATAGTGAGAAATTAATAGGGTAATTATGTAAGGAATTAAAGATTTGGCCACATTAATCTAACCACATGTGTTTTAAATAACAATTTATAGGACCCCTTAAGTACCTTCGTGACAAACATTGCTTGTTGGAGACGTGAGTGTCGGCTTATACGCTGGACCTTACACATATTATTTTGTAGTTAATGTATGATACTAAACATACAATACTGTGAAACATATTACAATTACTAAACGTAAATCTTATAAATACAATATTTATTTAATTACATGTGAGAATTATAAAAAAATGTTTTTCTCATTTCGTAGTTGTGTGCTTCCATTCTTGAATTGTTCACCTTGTTTCTCAGGTACCTTTTATCAGCAAATAAGGGTATTTGAATAGAAAAAGGGTATTGTTGGATACCTATCGTTAGCATAATGTACATTAGATCCGAAAAGGAATCGATTCAAAACATTTAAAAAAATTTAACGTGAATAAACATAGGTATTTAAATAACCTGGTAAATAAGTAGGTACATAATATCTTATGCGGTTGATAGTCCAAATGTAAAAAATATAGCTAGGAAAAGATGATTCGATTTAACTATCAGGGAGTAAAAGAAAATAAAAATAGAATAAAAAAGAAAATAAAACATAAATTATCACAAAAATTAAACGAAAAGAAAATCGTTCTACAAAAGAGGTATTATTAAAATGTTTAATTTGAGAACGAGTTGCTACGTTCCTTTTTAAAGTTTGTTTATTATTTAATTACAAATTTACTGGGTATTATTTTTAGTTAAGGTGCGTCATGTAATTGTTATGTTTCATAAGAACATTGCCTATTTATGATAAGAAAACGTGGATTTGTCTCGTGAAATGAATTAACTCGTAATAAAGTTTAATAAAAAATACGTAAATCAAAATATATACTACAACTATCCAACTTTTTAACTACAAAATATTATGAGAAGAAATTTTAAATAATTAAACTAAGCCCTTTAAACCTTTCTATTGTAATTGTAAATATTTCACAATTCAGGTGAAGTGTTAACCTGATTTAAATATTATTTTTAAGGTTTTTCAATTCTGTAAGGGCAAGACCAAAATTAAAAAAGATTATTTGAAAAAGTAATAAATAAAAATTGAGATACTTAGTAATAATAAATGAAAACATAAGCAAACAGAATCGAAGAAATTCGTGATTAAATATAGTGTTGCGTTCAATCTGTAAAAAATGGCAATTTAGCAAAACTATTTTAAGAAAAAATCTATATTATACCCTGAATACGCATACATACGGTGTGTAAGCCAAAAATACAGTACTTTACATTAAAGTGACGTAAAATAATAAATTGTTAATATAATTTATATAAATCAGCCTTCTAAAATCCGTTTTAAGAACGGCTAACGCTTGTAAAATACAAATTTTGAGTCGATAGTATTATTCAAGAAGGATGGTTTCTTCTCAGTAGGCTTCGTTGTAGAGACAATGTGCAATATTCGGTCGATAATTAATTTTGAATTTTAACAAATAAACCTCACGCTATTCTCAAAATTTAACTTATCTGTCGATTAAAACTTTGTTCTGAGTGTTAGATTAGGTTTGTTCTGTATCGTTTATATCCCCGAACAACAGTCTTCTGCAATCCTCGTGTGTAAACCCTTTGAAAATGCATGATTTCACATATGTTTGCTATAAGTTTTATCAACCGAATTTTTTATTTAACAAAGCATAATACTATTTTCAAATCATTAGTATTTTTCAAGAAAGGAAAGTTTCTTCTTAAAACGTATACTGAAGGCTTTAACCAAATAAACGTCTACAAATAGCAATTCTAATAACATCTGGTGAAGGGTTCTGTTGTTGGCAGACCTGAGCTAGAGGCAAGTTGGGGGGCCTGCACGGCCAGTGTGGAGGGCGCGGGGGAGCGCGCGGGGGCGGGCGAACGGGCGGGGGCGCGCGGCTCCGCCCCCGGCCGCGACATTTCACTGGCGCTCTTCAGCACTTGGTACGTGGCGTCCACTTCAGGGCTCTCTGGTGCACGGGGGCCACCATGGCAGTTGTTAGTTTTTTTTAATTTTGATTTTATTTTATTTTAACCACCTCAAAGGCCACAGGATAACATTACAAAACACCCAGCCAAACTTTTGTGACCTCAACAGCTTTATTATGTATAGTCGAAATTGTTAAAAAAACATGGCTTAGGTATTTTTTGTGCTTCATATTTGTGAGGATATTGATTTATCTTTACCCAGTTTTATCTAGCTCTTAGCTAAACCTGCCTGCCTACAACCTCCATGGGCGCGTGAATTCAGTGGCCCAGAAACGTATGTGTGATTAACCTTAATATGCTGATTAGCGTTTGGAGACAGAGAAAGAATTACCATGTGTTGTGTATTTCATACAAATTTGGAAATACGTAGGAGTAAGCTTTACCTTTGTTCCGTGTATTCAGTAGATTTATGTTATTCTTAATTAAATGGGAAAAACAATCTCGAATACATAACAACAAATTTTCAGGAACATGCGCAGGCAGAATTACTAAATATTCCATCGTAATATTGTTATTTCATTACATGAGTTTGATAGAGGGGTACACTGTACATTGAACAATGTACATTAATCAACAGTTGATACATGATACTGGTTGTATGGGTTACACTAACACTATCACAGGGGGTTCTCTCGGTTGATCTCGGGGGTGTTAAGATCCAAAAATAATGATTTCAAAATCAAACATAAAAAACGAAAAGACTTTGGTGTAATACCATCTTCTAATGACATATTATCTGGTTCCGTGAATGACGTCACCAGCCTCTGTCCGGGAAGCCAACCATCAGCATCAACTAGCAAAATGTTACATATTGTTTAACCTCTTATCCGCTACAACTCAAACAAATTTATACGTGGCATAATCTATACATGTCATCAGCGAATTAAAGGCTTTCTATTTTATCAATCATGAGAATTATCATTGTATAACATGAAACAAAAGGAAGACTTGGTTATTGATCCATCGGCAATAATAATGCCCTAAAAATGTAATAATTTACTTAAAGCTTTAACTTACATTGGGCTTATTATAATTTTCTCAGCTTGGTTTTAAATACTAATTATTATTGCCACTATCGAGAATTATTGCAGTTAGTAAAAGCTTTGTTAAAAATAAAATTTAGTAAAAAGCATATTATTTTATAGATAGATCCATTATGCTATAGCTTACACATATTCCTATTATTATATTTTTACGTTTATTGAAAAAATAATAAAACTATCGAAATAATAATACCTACAAAATGATCCATAATGTGATTTAAGTAAACTGATTAACATGTCATGTTTATAAGAATAGTACCTTAAAATTGTATTGTTTTGAGATAATTGAAAATATTTCCATAAATTTTGAGCTGAGAAAATAAAGATAGAAGTAAATAAATAAAATTTGCTATTTATTTCTCAAATAAACATTTTAATTTAAATTGACTGAAACTGAATCATGGTTAATCTATGGACCCAAAAATACGAGATTCCTAATAACTTTAAAAGGGGGTTCAAAAACACTTCAGAGAAAATTGACATTTGGGCCAATTTTTAAAAATAAAATTTCGTTGAATAGTATTTTAAAAAAAAGGAACATGAATTATAGTATAAATGAGCAGTAAAATATTAGATACTATTATTACTACTCTCTCTAATCCAAATATGAGTTAAGTCCAAATATGGCTTTTAAGTAGTAAATACTCATGGCTAGGTCCAGAAAGTCCTTTAACCCCCCTTTTTTCTGTATTCATTGAATTTTTTAGGTAGAAATACCCAAAAACTCAATTAAACTAGAATGAATACAAGTATAACAAAGGAATTAGAATATTAAAGTATCTTACTTTCTTCTTCGGCGTTTAGTTCGCCTCGTGCCTCGATCTCCGAGGTACTTTTCTGTCTCCGAAGAAGTCGAGCCTTGGTTTGGCACCTTCCCGTTCCACTCATACAGTCAGCGTGGACGTTCATCTTGCACAGCCGACATCGTAAACCCTGTCGTGTGTGGCCTGCATAACGAAAAAAACAGTTGAACAAGTTTATAATGAAAAGCTCAGTAATTAACATTTGCGTACCTACATATTGCATGTATCATAAAGGGTAACCAATATCAGATCAGTAAACTAGCAAAATGTAAGATCAACATAATAATACTATATGTACAAATACGTAGATAAATGTATCTTTATATCCATGTAAAGCACGCAATTATTTAGATGAGCTCAAAGAAAAATGCACAGTTTTAAAAAATCAGAAGAAAATGTTCATTTTTCTACCAATTTATAAAACATTATGAATTTTAAAAACAAACAATATGCATACTTCAATGATTTTTCATTAGGACCAAAGGTTGCTTAATGCGCCAGCATAATAATCCCATAAGTTGGAGGAGAAGTAAGAGGAGCATGGAGAGAATTATGCTTGGAATAACATCAAGAGACCGAAAAAGGAACGATTGGATCCGACGCCAGACAAAGGTCTGCGACGCGGTGGAGCGAATTGCTTGGTTGAAGTGGAAATGGGCCGGTCACATAGCCAGAATGACGGACGACAGATGGACGAAAAGCGTTCTGGTGTGGAGACCGAGAAATCAGAGGCCTCAAAGACGTCCACCGATGAGATGGGTGGACGACATCAGGAAGTCTGCTGGAGGACAGTGGATGGGGGCGGCGCAGGATCGGGAGGAGTGGAGACGGTAGGGGGAGGCCTATGTCCAGCAGTGGACCTCAACGGGTTGAAATTATGATGATGATGATGATGATGATAATAATCAGCTAACTTAAATAGCGAAATTTTTGTGAAAAATCATATTACATATCTAGACGAAGCGAAGTTTTAATTTAAGAAAGGGAGTTTTTTTTCCAAGTATTTTACCTACAAGACGCCTAAGTTTACTTGAAAATATCGAACTAACTAACGATCACGCCATTTCCCCGATTGGGCAGGCAGAGAGGACAGAACGCAACACCACTCTGTCCTACATCCTCCAAAATATATATTTTAAAAAATAGTGAAAAAATTAGCGGTCATAAAATAAAAAATATGCACGTGTTATTGGTTGGTCCAGATTCCTTTATAGCATTTAATAAAACATACCTCTTAGAACTTGAGAACAAACATCACACGGGGTGATCTTCTTGTAAGTATACTCCAGGAAGTTGTGGGACTCTGTATCACCTCCAGAGCGAGATATATCTCGGGCGTTGCCATTTTTCCTAAATAAAAAGAGCAATTAACACCGGTCCTTATTCAAAACATTCCTATACTTACTTAAATTACAGCTATTTTCACACAACACACAAAAATGGGTATGATAACTAGTATTAATTTGTTAGATTATTTAGGTTAGTTTCAACTAAAGTAGTATCAAGTTGTGAAGACGCTTGAAGTTTACACGTGGCATGAAGTTTTGAATATTATATTCTTAGACAGATAAATGTGGTGAACCGAAATCACTAGCAAACGAGTGGAGGAAGAAAATGTGAACATTGAGTTGGAGGGCTTACAACGATGTTACGAAATTTGTTTATCACATAATTCATCTGTTAATACCTATAAAGCTTTCCACGTGTGTACGGTACGTGTGCCATAATACCTTGAAACTAACATAATACCTATGTTTTACTTGTAGGTATTGTATTTCTAAATAAAATTTATTTAAGGCCGAGATTCTCACATTTTTCTAATGTGTTTCAAAGAAATACTTGTAAACAGAGATTTTTACATTTTAACTTTCTCAACTTTTTCAACATTTTTTTTCAACAGATGACACCATTGAGAATTTTTTTTAAAAAAAGTTGAAAAATGTCAACGCATGCAAAACGTTCTGTGTTGATTCATAATCTAGCTATAGCTTCCAAATTTGTCATGTATGGTTATCAAATGAAGGGCGTAATGAGGAATGTTGTAATACATTAGGTGGCCACCCAGCCAATGACAGGTCATAAGCCCCGTAAACGCCTAGATAATTCACATTCGTTTCCAGAGTTTCTCTGTCTCTGTTGGGATATCAAGACTATTTGAAATTAATTTAGTTTATTACCAACGCCAATTGCGCAGAAATGATAAACAAGGTCCACAAAACTAAGCTTAGATTTCACCTTCACCCTTCCCACGGTACTTTGTATCGTTGAGTGGGCGGATGCACCAACCTTGATATTGATCTCACACTCATAATCTATTCTGGAAAACTATCACTGGAAGTTTTACTTTTGAAATATGAAAGCATAATTGATTTTACAAACTGTCTACTCAAAAAGTCTGCATAAAATACTCTTGATACTTTGTATGATATGCTCTAAGACCTAAGATATAATAATTAGTATAGGTATATATCTATATATCTACACACTCACACATTCCATTATAAGTCACGGATTTGGTTAAACAATGACGTAATATGTAAGTTGTTCACGTTGAATATATCTACCAAATAGATACTTATTGTATTATATCAAGTTTACTATTAGATACAGAAATAAAGAAATAGCAGTATAGAGTTTGTTGAAAAGCGAAATTGAAACATTAATACTGTACATTTTTGAAATGTGAAGGATTTTATCAAATGTCTCAAGGAAAATGAATAGGTCGACCAAAATACTTAATAACATGTAAAATTATGAATTTGTATAAACATTTAAAAAATATAATATAACCTAATGATCAGTTTTCAACTTAAACACCACTACTTAAATCATATTTGTTTACATATTGGGAACACGAAGGAAAGCAACATTAAAAGATCTCATATGTATACCATACCTTGTATTAATTTGGAAATTGTGGAGTAATTAAATCACACTTGAGTGTTATGGGAAGTGCGGTAAAGATGCATCGCAAAATAAAGCAGTAAAGCGGTGACATCCTACAGACAAGCGCTTACCTACCTTAAAAAGCTTTGGTATAAAATAAAACCATTCATCAAATATCTTTCATTATCTAGGCATATTTAAAAGAAGGAGTTGGCAAATAAATGGAAACATTTCTAGGGGTGCGAGTTTTCAATGTTCATAATATTATTACCTCATTGCAATGATCGTTGACACAGCATGGTACATTTGATTTTTTCTACGAATGGTAACGATTGAAAAAGAAAAAATACAAATGAAACATTTTGGCATCATCTGTGAAGCGAATTATTCGTTTTGAAAATAACTTCTCAAATAACAATGGCACAAATAAAAACGTTGACTAAAAGTCAAAATTACATTTTTATAAACAAATTGATGAGAGTGAATGCAACGAATATGATTTTTTTCAGTTACAATTTACAATGAAAACATTGAATAAAATTCTAGAACTCTACTGCGAATACCTAAAATACCTTTAAACACTGTTAAACATCCATAAATCTACACAGAAAATCTAAAGCGTTGAGTTAAAACTCCACAGCGAACTGTGCTTAATTTTGGCTTTTAATATTAATCGTGTCAAGTCGAGCAATACTTGTACTCGTTTTTAGGGGTGGACAAATACGAGTACACCAAGGGCATGTTGTATGCGGTAGTCGTCTTCCTAACCTTGGGAACTGTCTACACATATTTTATATTAGTTGGCGTCAGTTTTTGCAGTATCAAAGTATTAAAAGGTGAAAAGCTTTTGCAGTGTCTGTAATTCAACATGTTAGAGCTTTTTCTAAAGCAAAGTGCAGTGATGCATGATGTTAGCTT
This sequence comes from Micrasema minimum, assembly GCA_022494985.1. Lineage (NCBI taxonomy): Eukaryota > Metazoa > Arthropoda > Insecta > Trichoptera > Brachycentridae > Micrasema > Micrasema minimum. The sequence goes on along the minus strand of JAGVSP010003399.1, from coordinate 11,060 downwards.
TGTGTTAGTTTTTAGTTATGTACTACTCTTAAATAAACGTTTTTTTTGGTTAGTGTAAACACATCAACATTTTAGAAATTTACTAGTTACACCAAAAATTAAACACTAAAACTTTCGCCTTATAGTTTTATTCCTTTTTGAAAAACAGTTAATTATTTGCCATGTAAGCGCCTTGATTGCTCCTTTATAATTATGTAAAAATAACTGACGAGAACAAAGTTTGACACTAGCTAACACTATTGATTGAGATCTGTACCCAATGATTAAAATAAAATGCTGAAAATAATGCCGGGTTTGAATAGGGGTGTCTGTAAAATTGTACTTACTTATCAACTGGTGCCGCAGGCTGCGGTTGTGGAGTCGGTTTAAGGCTCTTGAAAGCCTTTAGCCATTTACTCTTCATACTTCCGCCGGATGATGATGAAAGTTTTCGATCTACGTTTCCTGCGTCAGCTTTGGCGGCAAACAATTCTTTCTGTAAATTAATAGACTACTTGTTTAATGAAGAGAATAGAGAATAGAATAGAATAATATTTTTATTAAGAATAATTAATATAAAATGTTGTCATTAATTCGTATTTTTGCTGTTGGTTCTCGTTCATATGCGATCATGTTGTGTGACATTCGTAGTAGGAGTTCATTCAGTAGTTTGCGTCAGAGCTGCGGGACGTCGACCTGACCTGGGAGGATGCCGGGAACGATGCCGATCGCTTGGCTCGGAGGCAGTTTGTGGAATCCATATGCTCCACATGGGGAGCGGATGCGATATGATGATGACGATGATGATGAGTGTGATTCACCATTTCGACTTTGATCAAATAGTGTATAATATTCATAACTACATTGGATAACTATCATTGAAACTATGCACATAGTAGTTATCATCGTAAATACGAATTTATTGGCTAGAATCGATATGAAAACGATTTCGTCAAAAATGTTTCATGGACTTTAATGTTTCATGGACCTATTTTATGTTTGTATCTCCAATCATTTATGTTAAGTTTGTGGCTTCTCCATAGTAACATGTACCCTCAAACAAGTAAAATAAATTGGAAAACTACGAATTACTTTTTCGAAAGATAGTATTCACATCCGGTGGAGGTGTTTCTTTTTTATATTACGTATATACTCGTATATATGTACCAGGAACGAACGTTTCGCCCGAAAGGGTTACCGTGAAAGGTCGTTTGCGAATACAAAATATAAACATATTCGCCCCGTTTTCTTCCAATCAGATTTATCACTTCAATTCACGAACCCGGAATGAGAAAAATTTTCTTGTCTTGCGTCTTACGAAATACAAATAAATAAATGAAACATATATCTGTCCGTTGATCAAGTCTACGTTTTCCACTTTTGACTAAATACATATGAACATTTTTGTCAGGTCTAGTTTAAATGGGTAATAATATGTTGTGGACGCATTGAGTAATCTTCGGTCGACAATAAAGTTCGTAAGTAAAAGAAAAACTTTTAAGTATTCGGTAAAGTGTAAAATGTTGTAAAAGGTGGTTCTACCAAATAATAATGAAAATATTCGTATTGCCACTGAAGCATTTGACGTCATTTAAGGCTTACTCCCAGTGAGGTCATGAAGCCAAAGGTGCTCAAACAGTCTACAGTCTATATAATATTCTCTACACAAACATTGGGTGTCTTTGTGTGCAACCAAACCCAACTCAGTGGACGGTGGTGGTGTTGGAATTAGAAACACTGTTTATGTGCGATCGATATACGAAACGAAGTTCAAACTGCTATCACTATTACGAATCGTTTGGTGGTTAACGGTAAATACAATAAATTATTCACTGAGAGCACTTAAACATTTAACTACGAATACCTATATATTAATTTTATTTTTAAAACTATTTTTATTTCAGTGTGTATATACATGGCGTAACAAAACTCGCAGTACAACCCGAAAACTGGTGAATCTACATCATATTTGGAGTCGAATGTGTAACGTGTCTTTTAAATCTGAGCTTGAATTTTTTTTTCCTTCCATAAAAGCTTTCAATAGTCATCATCATCATCATCATTTCAGCCCGTTGAGGTCCACTGCTGAACATAGGCCTCCCCCTGCCGTCTCCACTCCTCCCGATCCTGCGCCGCGCCCATCCACTGTCTTCCAGCAGACTTCCTGTTGTCGTCCACCCATCTCATCGGTGGACGTCCTTGAGGCCTCTGATTTCTCGGTCTCCACACCAGAACGCGTTTTGTCCATCTGTCGTCCGTCATTCTGGCTATGTGACCGGCCCATTTCCACTTCAACCAAGCAATTCGCTTCACCACGTCGTAGACCTTTATCTGGTTCAATAGTACCGCGATTAAAGTATAATTGCACGAATTCGTATTAAAATGCTGTTTTTTATTTTGTTTTAATTATGGATAATATCAATTCGACTAAATTAATATATGATATTTGATAACAATTTGCAAAAATTTATCGAAAAAAAAATCAACTTCGTACTCAAAAACTATGAGTCAAATAAATAAAAAAATCTACATAATCGACTCCAAATATTATGTAGATTCACTGGTATCCCGCTTGTACCTACATCGAGTTTTATTACACCATGTTTAGTGCTATTTCACTACACTGCATTCCCTTCATACATTTATTTTATTTTTATTTCATTCGTGGTCTGAAAATCTTCGGATTTTTCAAATACTAGACCGCCTGGCTATTTAATCCAGCCAATGGCAATAGCAGGTCGCAAGCCCTATAAACGCTTAAATCCTTAAAGCTTCTTGTCTCGGTTAAGTTATCAAAAATTGTCGGGTTTATCTTTTTGACTATTTACATTAAAACAATTCAATCGGTTTCCTTTACTTTTATATAATAATAAAATGTTGAATAAATAAATAAACAAAGTTAATAATATATACCAAATTAAAATCAAATTTGTGAACACATAAAATTTAGTTTTTCGATAAGTATAATATGTGCATAACGTTTGCTAACATAAATTAACCCTTTTAAACCCATAAACCTACATCCATAAATTATGACTAGGTACCTTAAATGCTTGTTGGTGAATGTGCATGTTTCTGAGCTAATTTTTGAAATACTTTTTTCTTAAACGAATTATTTAATAGTTTGTTATTACCGAAAAAATGTGTTTGTTAGTTACTATACCTACCTACGTTTATTATCGTTACTATAACATAAACCGTTTTGACTTCGCGATTTTAATAACTAAACTTATACTTAAGCTACTACGGCATAAGAAAACATTTTATATACTTAAAATATATCAGAAATTAGTTTTAATTTTTCCTTTTCTGAGATTTTTCCTAAAATAAAATCCAGAGAACGATTTTTTTTTTTTTTTGCCACGTTGATTAAAATTTGTTCGGCTAGTTCAAGAAACGTTAAATATTATTAAATATTTTAACGATTTATTATCGTTTTAATTGACGGTCGAATTGACTCAGTCGGGGGTCTTCAAGTCATTGTTGATAGGTTTAATAGGCACTCCATGTGCTTGGGTTTAAAGATCAACCCAGGTAAAACCCAATTCATGAGTTACATCACGCACCAAGATGTCCTGAAACCCCCCCCCGGCTTTGTCAGACCAAGTCATCGAGGGGTCGAGAGCTTCAAGTACCTGGAAGCTAACACTACCGAAAACGACAAATTTTAGAAAGAAATGAGAGTGCGGCTTAGATTAGCGGGCGCCGCATTAAATTTAAACCGAATTTAAACGGGCGACGTCACTCTATAAAATCAAAATAACTTCTACTTAGTCTTTTCGATGCTAAAAATTCACAAGAAATGTAAAAAATCCGGTGATGGGTTGATTGAAGTTAATATTTATGGGTTGATTGAAGTTAATATTTACCTTCGTTTTTATGATACCTAAATGTGATTTGCATGTATGTAGTACCTATTTACATAGGTAGTTTAATTTGCAAAAATTTTACTAATATTAAAAGTGTTAATATGTATGTAAAAAAATATTTAACTTACTATCTACTATACCACATCTAATAATATGGTAATAGTAGGACCTATAAAGCGTCGTTTTCGTAAAATCACCTCAAGGGAGGGTTTTCATAATTATGTTAAAACAATATACCTATTTAGTGCCCCAAGCACGAATAAACCTGCCGAATGCTAAAATCACCTCAAAAGCGAAAAAAAACTAAGCCCAAATGAGAAAAGATTTTTAAGGGGCACCTCCCCACCACGCCCCCCCCCGGGCCCCACGCCCCCCCCACCCCCCCGCATTTAAGTAAACCCCCCGAAAAAACCAAACATTCCAAAAGCCCCTCTTGAGTCTCCAACTACCCCCCCGAAGGCAGCCGATTTCAATAAAAATTCAAAAAGAAAAGGCCCTTCAGGCCCCCCCCATCCCCCCCTCCCCCCCTCGGAAAACTAAAAAATTTTACCTCCCCCAAGTCTTCCCCCTCCGCCTCCCCCCCTCCTCCCCCCTCCCCGAAAAATATAAAATTTTGATTTCCCCCCGAATTTACCCCCCCCCCCCCCCCCCTAAAAAAAAACACAAGCCAATTATGAATGTAAAAGAAAACCCCAAAATTACCATGCAGCAAAATACACTTATCCCGCCTAAAAAACCTCCCCAAATCCCCCGGGAATTTGCATCCCCCCCCTTCTTATTTTAAACCCTCCCCCCCCCCACTCCTCCCCCCCCGCCCCTCCCTGTTTGGGATAATTTCATCTCCCGAATTATGGTTTTACTAATCACGTAAATATCCCCACCCCCCACCACACTGGCAAACTCACCCACCCCGCCCCCCCCCACCCGCCTCACGACCCCCGTCCCCTCTTCCAAAATCTCAAACCCCCCCCCCCGTGATGTCTAGACCTGCCCCCTTAATCAAGTCACATTTGCTGGCCCCTGACAGCCCCCCCCCCATAATTTGAAGACCCTTTCAAAATATGTACACATTGCCTGCCTTTAAATTTCCCTCAGCCCCTCAGCATCGAGCTTAAAAAAAAGTTCAGAAATATTTCAAGTATTGTTCGCTGCCAAATTGGGACTCTGAATGATTTTATCCAATATGAATTAGCCGCATAAGCGGGACTCTCCCTCTGCAGCGAAGGCCGCGTCCTGTGCCCTGAAGGCACGCCGTATCAGAATATTTAGTAAAATATTAAAATCTTTCCAGTTTAGCCCCTTATTTATGATTTAGAGAGAATTTGAATTATCACAAAATACACTTATCAGAAAAAACCTATCCAATTTATTAAAAATTAAAAATCTCGTTCACCATCATAGGTTTTAAAAAACGTAAATATCTCACAGGCAAAATAAAAAAGTGATGTAATTCACATAAAATATGTAACATTGTAATGTTAAGACCCTTTCATTATAATTCAAATTCCTGCGCTCAGCATCGAGTGAAAAAAAGTTCAGACACAAAATATTGAAAAAAAAAAATTTGTTATTTTTCAAGGATCTACCATAAAATTTAAAAAATATTAAACACTTCAAACAAAGTGCGATATATATTTAATTATTCAACACATTAATATGAAATATAAACAGAATGGGGTTATCTCTCAACTCACATGGGGGTAATACGGTCTGTTAGGGTTAGGATCGGAGGTTCTCAGGTAGGTTCCGACCCTCGAATCTCTCCTCTCTGGAAGGCTGCTGTGGCGTCGGAGGTTCTTCCTACCCCTGTCTCTCCCTTGGTTCAGGTCACCCTTCTGGGCCAGCATCAAGTAATGTAACTTGTAAACTAAATCCATTTTGGAAAACCGATTCCTCAGATGGATTCTAGATATTTTATGTGCCCGATATTCAAAATAATGTGTGTTAAAAAAAAACAAAGAAGTTCTTTAAATCTTGGAATGTTTGTAAATCTTGTTATTTTAAATGTATATCTTAATATCACTTTGCTTGCTTAGCCTTATTTATACACTTCTAAAACAGAAACGCTTAAATCATAATTATATAATTTTAATTTTATAAAAGGAGAACGGATCGTATAAAATTCAATGTACGCCAACCCTAAGTCTCAGCTGTGACTGATTTGAGTAAGCGAATAACGAAAAACGTACCTATGCTAAATAACCGTTTCTCAAAGGAATAATATCGAACAGCCAGTAAAAACGGCACTTAGCAGCAAAACCTTTTGCTTATGGGGGAAAACCAGGTATATTGTTCGGTAAACGCACCTTTTTGATACAATGTCTAATTTTCAACGTAATTTAAATAGTAAATTGATTAATGCGGACGAGATTCAGGTCAGTGTCGGGGGTTCGACTCGCCACGTGACCCGGTGGAATGGTAGAGCCTGTTGCCATGGATATGTTGTGTATGGACTCAAACAACCCAAGCCTTACGTAATGTTGTTAAAGAAATTCTCTGAAATCAAATAAGCCTAGGAAAACCTCTGCCATTTCCAGCATTAGTAATTGTCTTTTATTTACTCAAGTAGATATTTTATGGAAAATGTCTTTACGTTTATCATTTCGTGATGTGCTTTGTCATGGATGAATTTGTAAAATCCTGGTATTATTCTTCAAAGAATCGATATGTTTGTGATGTGAATGTTTTTAAAGGTATTATTTTTCCTCTATATTCCTCCATCTCATGAAAAACTATCGGAAAATGATTTAAGATATCTAATTAGACAAAAATCAATTATTATGATAAAAAGTTGTTTGAGTTTGAATGTATCCTTAAGAAATGTTTATTTGAATATTATACAGGGTGGCTAGTGGCAGACGTATGGATTTGAAAATCGCATAGTTCCATTTTTAAAAGACGTATAAGGATGAAAGTAGGTTCATGAAAAAGAGAAAGACGGGAAACTTATGTTTCTTGTAATGTCAGTTGCCATAATGGAGTGGTTTTTAACGTGTTTTTTGTGTGCATACATTTTTTCCGAACGCTCGCTCGGTTATCAGCGTACAGTGTGCCTTTCGTTTAGGGTTCACTATCACCTCCCGTTGCCGAATCCTCAATCAAAAAAATTTTTTGCATAGGTTAATGCATTTCAAGACACTAAAAATGTATCCATGATAAGATATTACCATCTTTACCCTAGAAAACAGTGAGATGGCTCATGTTGCAATTGAACAATCTCCCAGGCGTTCAATTCGGAAACAGGCAAGTGTCCTTAGCATTTCGAGACGTTCCATTCAATGAGTTGTAATGAAAATCTTTATTAGCACCCTTATAAGATGGTTGACGTCAAAAAATTAGGTTTTCTAGAACGTTTGCATGGAATTTTTGCAAGACAGATTCCCCGGGCCCCTCGTCTCCCTAGGAGGCGATTTGAACTGGCCAGTGCGTTATCCTGATTTGGCCTCTTGTGATTTTTCCATGGGCATATCTGAAATTCTTACTCTATAACGATTATCCTAAAGCCCCGTAAGCTCTCAAAACAACATTTTAGCCGAAATCATCAAAATTCTAGATCAAGAAATGCTTCAAAGAATGTACGAAAGAGGTTTACTCAGTGTTTAGAGTGTGAGGGGCGCCATTTACACTATTCTACGTAAACTTGAATTTCGTTGTCAATCAATAAGAAAAAAAAATAGGTCATTTTGTAACAGTTAACGTTTTATTTCATTTTAAAATCCTTAAAGTCTGCCGCGAGCCACCCTGTACTATCATAAAATATCGTGTTTTATAAATTTGTATTTAACATAAGCTTTACAAATATTACATATACAAATACATACCCAATTATATAACATTTTAGCCACTGCCAAGACTAATAATGATTGTATTCTTAAGGGTTATTTAACTTTATGTTTAATAAGGGTTATTTAACACTATTGAAATGAACTGCCAAATTTTTGCCGCTTAAGCTATTATGTTCCAGTAAAAAAATTAGAGACTACTATTGTATACAAAAACGTTCGCAGGTCACAAGATCACGCATCCTCTTAAGACGTTGATAGGTAATATATAAACGCATTAACCAATCTTCGGTTCGAAAATTTGTAGAGAAAAAACACATATACATAACCCAGCATTTTCAGTTTTTCTTTTTATTGTGTTTTTAAACTACAAAATGTTGTTTTCATTGATTATAAACCAAAGATTGTGCAATGCGCTCGTATTCTACCCATCTAAACTAGACATTATTGGGAATAGGACGCTGTACAGAACCGAGCCGTTTAATTCCGGTGGCTCAATGTTAATGCTTTGGTTTAGTAGAGACATGGCTACAGAATCTATACACGGTGAAACAAAACTCGTCGTACATCCCGAAAAAATGTTAAACCTGCATCATATTTGGAACGTATAATATGACTTATGAATTTGAGCTTTTTTTTTCTTCTCGTGAAAGCCTTCACTGCCAGGTTGCGGGTTCGTTTTCCGTAAGGAGTCAACATGAAACATTTATTTACGTCTGACTTTCATATGAATATTTCATGTGTGACTTTTGGCAAAACCCTAATTAGGCCAGTACTAACATACGGCTCAGAGTGTTGGGCCTTAACAAAAAAACAGTGAAAGGATCTTGGACATTTTCGAGAGGAAGATTCTACGACGAATATACGGAGCTGTTCAAGAAAATGGGGAATGGCGCTCCAGATACAACCAGGAGTTGTATGACCTGTACGAGGAACCTCCCATCACAAGACACATATAAAGATAGGAAGACTCCGCTGGGCAGGCCATGTCACAAGGATGGAGGACATCCGACCACCTAAGAGGCTCCTGATTCATAAACCAATGGGTCGAAGGAGTATCGGGAGACCTAAATTAAGGTGGTTGGACTGCGTGGAAAAGAACACTGCATCCTTGGGCATTAGCAATTGGAGGGAAGTGGCCGGAGACAGACGCGAGTGGAGACGTTTCTTGGAGGCGGCCAGGACCCTCAACGGGTTGTAGCGCCGGAGATGATGATGATGATGTGTGACTTTTGGACCTTGGACTGGCACTGAAGCGTAAGACTGATCATCTTACCTTCATGTAATAGTGACCAAGAATCGTTTCACTTGGTGTACCGATTCAGTACCCTATACACTATTGGGTGTAGATATGGGAAAGTAGTAGGTAGTAGTAATAGTAGTAAAAGCTTTCATAATTACCGTAGATTACGTAAAATTGTACAAATTCTTATTTAAAATACCGTTTTCACTTTTGTTTTTAATGGATAGTATTAATTTGACAAAGTAAATTATATTTTATAACAATTTAAAAAAATTCTCAAGGATAAATTAAATTCTTACTCAATTTTCTTAATCTTAAAAATCGACTCAAAATACGAGGTAAATTTTCGTTGTACGGAGTTTCCGCTGTTTGGTTTCTAGCTTGAACGGTATCGAGTTTTGTTTCACGCTGTTTACTTATATCTCCAATATTCCAGTATCTTTGATCAAATTCCCAATGTAACTTTTGAATAAAGACCAAAGCAAATTTTCCAGAACCCAATTAGGATTAAAGTAATAATTCATTTTCAGTATTCCTAATAAGTTATCAAGTATCCAGCGAAAATATTCATTTTGATTGCATTGGTATCTATTTTTTTCGCGTTTTTATGAAGCTGGTATCACGGGCAAAAAGAAAACAATTCCTAAGTAAAAAGTTGTGGAAAAAAACCTGTTTATAATATGATTATACAGTAATATTATCACTATAATATTGAACATATGGATTCCACAAGAGACTCTGAGATAAGCGTATGGCCACTATTTTCAGTGCGGTTTACAAGTCACGTTTATATTTATTATTTATTTAACCACCTCAATAGGCCAGGAAGCCCAACATCACAAACACCTAGGCTTGAGAAAAATCTCTTTTAATTTTTTTGTTCTCACCGGGAATCAAACCCCGAACCTCCGGATCGTGAGTCTAGCGTCTTACCTATTACGCTTCGGAGGCCGCCCTCGTATTTTTTGGGTAAACAGCCGACGAATTATCAAAAGTGAATTTTTTACTAAACTAAATGATGCGCTAAACGTAAATAGGTAAATAGGTCTGTTTAAAATCCAATTTCCTTTTCTGAGGCGTGAATATCCAACGATATGAAAACTTTGCAATAACATTTGTACATATTGTTCTCTTGAACGTGAAAATATTTTATACGAATTTTGCGAAAATTTCAACGCATTGATCGGTTTTCATATTTTCAGAAAATTATTGTAATTTTGAATACTGTGGCAGAAATTCTAATGTATTGTTGGTAGCCCAAATTCACGTCAGTCAAAATACAATATCAATAGAATTTAAAATTACTCTCAGTTGGGCCAATGGTCTTTAATTAATAAAAGTAATTAGTCTACGAACAAATAACATGAATAAATTGAATTGCGTTACACAACAGTATATAATATCTGCCATATTTACGTTTAGAAATGTTTGGTTATTTAACGTCTCGACATTTCAAATATTTACTGAGAACCATATTACGCGACTAGAAGCCAGTGAATAAATATTAATCGATTTTATAGGGTTAAGTAAACAACCCTTCAAGTGAAGTGTTGTTATTTCTATTTGGGACCATCAGCGTCGCGTCGCATCGATACGAGAAGAAAAGTGAAAAAATAATAACAAGCCCCCTTCATTCCCTCTTCAGCACCTAATTTTACAAAAGTATATTGTATTTATGATAATTTGTTCGTTATTATCATTTGTTCATTTTATTACACGAGGTTGCATTGAATATTAAAAAATATTACCGTGATGGATAAAAGAAAATGATACTTATAAGTATTTATCACAATAATATTTTTATCGTATTTTTTATGCACAAACTATTTAGGCTTTGGAAAATATTATTTTCATCACAAAATTCTCTGTATTGTAGTAGGTATTAAAAAAATAACCATTTACGGAAATTTGTTTAACTGTTTCTCGACATTCGATACATTTTTTTGTAATCACGATTTGAAATTGAATTGAAACAAAAAATATTCTTATTGCTTTGAAATGTTAAACGTTAAAATCGTATATTTTTAAAGAAGGTTATAGTTATTCCTATTTTTTTTTTAAATACGTATGTGCTTATTTAAAGGTAAATTATTCCTTTATTTTTAAATAAAGAGTGTAAATTTTTTGTTTAATGTTGCCAAATTAAACTCGAACCATCAAAAATATTATTTATTCAACCGGCTACAT
>JAGVSP010003398.1:0-23075 GCA_022494985.1 Micrasema minimum | reverse complement strand
ACAAGATTCCCCATTTCACCTAGTATTTGATATCCATATCTGCCAATATACAGTAAAATGGCGCGACGCTTCACATGTGGACACTCTCTGTCATCCATTGAGAAAATTGCTAAGCATTTTAGCAGAAACCTTTATGATTGCAAGTGAGATTCTTACCGAATTATATCACCTACTAGGAAACGCCTGAAGATGAATCTTCAATTTGTTATGCTTATATACTTTTACCCAGCTCATTACACTTTGAGTGTGTCCAAATACTTGTAGACAAAAACTGGATTTCACCCATTACGGGCTAATAATTAATAATTTTTATATGTAATATTTTTTTTAATATCACCAGCGTTAAAAATGTTGGTGTTTTCAAAACGTTATACTCTTCGAACAAGAAGTTCAGAGAAGTGACATTCCATCCTTGAAAAATACAACCGCGTCTGAGGTGTCTAGTCACACACTACGCCACTCATTACATCATCAATAGGCATCTACGTCATCACTAGACATCTGTCACACTTTTCGTGTATTGGCCTTAGTGCTGGAGTCTTTAGACGGTGAAATTTGATAGTAAGAGGTGTTATGAAATTAACCCTAGGCAGTGTATATTCTTAGAAAATTTGTATGGAAACGCCCCTTCTAGCGAATTCTTGTTCGAAGGTTTTACGTTATTCTTGGACACAAAGCGAAAATAACATACGAATATTATCTACGGAAATATCGAGTCAGATTTAAAAAAAGTTATGAACACCATAGGAAAAAATAATGAGAAGCCTATTTTTGGTCATTTTTTTATAACGAGCATTTTGTAGAAAATCTCACAAAGGCTATCTCTATATCACACAAATTTGATTTGAAAAATTAATGCAAAAACATTCCTTCATTTCTTTTTTTTTAAATAAGCGTTGTTTTACTAGATTTTTTCCAGGTCGCAAAGGGTTGCTACCCTAATTTTCTCTTTAGCCCAATAGATGTCAGTCTTGAGGCGGACATGCGGAAGGGGTTGCTTTGTTTGCATCTATTAAAGGGACATTTTCAATAGTTCAGGACATAGGCTGTCAAACGTTACGGTCTGCAAGTCAAATAAACTTTAAAGTTGTTGACTCAGTTATTAATTAGGCTTTTGAATTATCATTACTGAAGCTTTATACTGCTGCTACTATTTTCCCCTATCCACATCCAGTGGTGCATAGGGCACTGCATTGGTACACCAAGTGTAACTCGATCACTTTATTTCATGAAGGTCCAAGGCATCACACTCAAAATATTAATATGAAAATCACATAACGTAAATTCATCCGAAATTTTATCACGCTGACAATCTTAAAATCGCAGTTTAGCTTGTTGTAAAAATCGGTAGAGTTGTGCTGGACTAAAAAAAGGCTCAATAGTCTTTAAAACAGTCTAGGGAAAGGGCGGAGTTTTCATTTTTCTTCTTCAGAACAATTAAGTACACCAACTTGCAATTACTAATAGTTGTCAAAACTCCTGTAGATTTTTATTATATTTTATTATTAGGTAAACTAGTTTATTACCCTTTAACTAACTAACTAACCATCACGCCACGCCACTCTGTCCTGGCATAATTCTCTTGCTTCCTCCACATTCATACATCTTCTCATGCACGCACGTCGATTCTTACGACTTCTTACATGCCCACTTTCAAGCACTTATTTTACTTGATCATGCCATGACTTTCTCGGCCTTCCTCGACTTCTACATTCGTATATTTTTTTGGCCGTTCTTTCATCATCCATTCGCTCTACATGACCGAACCATCGTAAAAGACCTTGCTTAATTTTGTCGATAATGCCTTGCTATCGGTGTTTAATACCCTTTGTTTCTAAATATTCGTGTTTGATTACATTAAAAATGAACAAATTACAAATAAAATAAAACAAAAGCGCTTTAGAGTTTCCCGGTTCAAATTAAAACAAATAAAAAGTTGAAACGCTTTCCTTTTCAAAGGTCATAGAATATTTATAACAGCAGTATACTATTTGACTTTTCCATTTGGGGTAAAATAATTATAGTGGGGTATATTTGTATCTTATAACGTAATAATATACATTTGTTTCTTTTCATTCAATTTATGTTCCAAGGCTAAAATACCATGCTATTAATAATTCTACCATTATCGAGACATGAAACAAATGCTCTACAGGACTAAAATAAGTTAAGACAAATTAAATTTGAAAAAAAAATCAACTGGCTTAAACCAACTGAAAAAGGCTAAAAATAAATTTAGTTAAAATATTTGAAAAAAACAGTGAAAAAGAAAATGCTGAAAATTCCGTTATTAAATATGCATGCACAGTGCACAGTTTTTTAATATCCTTCTCACAGTGTCAGAAGGTCCAATAACAAAGGAGAACGACGTTATAAAACACCCAGGCTTATGTAACATGTTTGAGAGCTCTAATATTTTTAAAATTGTGTATTTTTATATACTTGGCACCAAATATACACCATGTAACACAACTTGATGTACAAGCAGGGAATCCAGTGAATCTACGTCATATTTGGAGTCTGTTTTGTTTTAAAACTAAGTAAGAAGTTGATTTTTCTGAGAAATTCTCTCAAATTGTTATCAAATATAACTTACTAACCATCACGCCATTTCCCCGTTAGGGTAAGCAGAGAGGATAGAACGCCATACCACTCTGTCCTGACAGACTTCCCTTACTTCCTCTACATTCATACATCTTCTCATGCACATACGCCGATTATTCCGACTTTTCACATGACCACTTTCAAGTACTTGACGTACTTGGTCATGCCATGTCTTTTTTGGCATTCCGCGGCTTCTACATCCAGGCACACTTGCATTTAAACTTCTTTTAGCCGTTCTTTCATCACTCATTCGCTCCACATGACCAAACCATCATAAAAGCCCTTCTTAATTTTGTCGATAATGCTTATCTCAGCCTTGCACTCCACATTTGTACACCATTGATACATAGTCTTACCACACATTCGCCTGAGATCGCATTTCAACAGCATTCAGTCTACTTTCATCCTTCTTTTTCCAACACCTTGCTTCACCACCATACAAAAGGGTTATCAAATATCATCTGTTTATTCAAATTAATACTTGCGACAAAGAAAACAAATGAAAAAAAACTAATTTTAATATAAATTTGTGCAATTTCATAAACAACATTTTGAGTGTGTCCAAATACTTATAGACAAAAACTGGATTTCACCCATTACGGGCTAGTGGCCACTTAACCCAGCCAATGACAGGTCATAAGCCCTGTAAACGCCTAGATATCCATATTCTCTTCCAAATTTCTCGTCTCTGTTGAGATTTCAAATTGTGCAATTTCACTTAATCTACGGTACCTTTGAATGCTTGAAACAAGGATTTTTTTTTTTAAGGTCAGTTTCAAACTACCCAAACCATTCAACTCTTGTAAGTTTGTCTTACTTTCGATCCCCCTGTATGAATCATAGACAGATTATTTAGGCGAATACATCAATTTTAATAATAAATACATAATCTAATTCGAGATATTCCCTGTAATTATGTAATCTAGTACGTTCTTGTATACTCCTACTAATGAATGTTGAAAGCTTTTAATGTGATTGCATTTAAATTTTAAAGCTTCCATTGTTCTCTGCGATAAAACGCAGAGTGAAAATGGGAAAATCGATAGATTTATGGGTAATACTTAATGCTAATGTATAAAAGCGCTTTTGGGTTAATGATTTTGTTTATTAAAAGTTGGCTGTTATATATGTATAACATAAATATAAGAGGTATTCTCATGCGGTTTCTACTAGGTGATACGATTCAATTATTTATTATTTTAGCAGATATTTAGATTAGTAAGATTTTTTTATTTTTTTTTGTTTTGTAGTGATATAGATATTTTTGACTGTAATAAATATACATTTAAAACGAGAATAGTCAAAAAAATAAAATTGTCTAGAATTGATATTGATCAACGATGACAACTTTTTTGTATATTTCACACACTCACCCCCTTTCTCTCAACCTTACAATCACACTTACACACACACTTACACACCCTCTCACACATACACCCTCACTACACGTCCTCTCCTTTTTACAAGCATTAACCATATTTTGCAATTTATATTAGACTTTAGATTGTAGTATGTTACTTACAATTTTTTTCCCACTTATTTTGTTGGAACTCTGTCATTAGCCTTTGATATGATTATTTGACCTTGTATCCTGTAAATGAATCGCTGTTGAGTCCCCTAATAAATAAATAAACAAATTTTGGTTAGAATCTCACTTAGAATTATTGAGGATTTCTGCTAAAATGCATACAATTTTTACCAGAGAATTCAGACGTGAAGCATCGCGCCATTTACTTGAATATATAGGTATTACAAGTTCTTATAATTGTCAGATATGGATATTTAATACTAGAAAAAGTTGTAATACATTTTGTGACCACTTAACATAGCCAATGACAGACTTGCCCTTTAAAAGATATCCATATTCCCTTCCAAACGTCTCTGTTGAAATGTCATTTATTTAAATTTTAAGCTGACAGAAAGCTTTAGAGGTAGTGCATTATAACCGTCGTTAATAATAACTACCACGAATTTTTTTTTCAAACACAAGACATTTTAAGTTGAAAATCATAGTTGTTCAGTTAATCGTAGCCAGGTCCTGAATATGCTCGGGCCCTGAATATGCACTGTTCCCGTATATGTTTTGATTCTGAATAGGTTTTCATCCTGAATATGTTCTGGTTTGAATATGTTCTGGTCCTGAATATGATCTGTTTCTGAATAAACAATGATTCGGAACATCCTGCGTGCGCTCAAAACAAGATGTATAAAAATTAAAAGAGCATAGAAGTGTCCTAGGACAGAGTGATGTGGCATTCTATACCCCCGCTCATTTAGAGAAATGTCGTGATCTTTTCATAGTTGAGATTGAAAATTTAAAAATCTTATCATTAAGTCACTCATCTGCACATAATCGTGCAAAAAACAAAGTGCAGTGATAAAAACACTATTTAAATCAATTATTAATTATTAATTACAATAAGTTCTGTAGACTGACATTATTGAACACTTTTTCGGATAAACAGGGTTAATTTGTAAAGGATTATGAGGCAAGATTGACGCCTTAATATTTGTTCGCAACCCATTAACCCTTTCAGTGCCACGGAACGGTTGAGCGAACAACCCACTAAATGGGGTGTCGCTCGTTTGCCAGACGAAACGATTTAATAAACACATAATTACGGACGGAACGGGTTAAGCAATAGTTGAGGAGAAACAGAGGGGTAAAGGAAATGATAAGCAATTTAGAAAACAATTACTCAAGACATTCATTATTCTATTTTGAATAAGTATTTTAGGCACTTTTGATAGCTATATCGCCTCTTCTTTGTAGGGATTACTATTATTATATTTAAAACCCCTTTTTGGGTACCTACAGCAAAAAGATAAAATTGAGTAATATTTTATTTTAATTTTAATTTAAAGCGTTAAATTCAAGCTTGACAGCCCTGCTTTATTTGAGTTGATTTCTTTCCGAACTACTAAAGCCCGATTGCACCAAAACAAGATTAAGATAAAATACAAAATATTCCCAAATGATCAAGATAAACTGCACTTGGTGAACCAATGCAGTGCCCTATGCATCATCGGGTGCGGATAAAGGAAAGTAGTAGAAGTAATTTGAGATTAATAAAAGGATTTTTTATATTTTTATAAGGAGTCTTTATTAAGAAATAATCATAACAAATAATGCCGTCCCGATAAACCGCAATTTTTGCAGTTTGTCATCGGGTGCCATTAACAAAAAATATAAATGTATCATAGAAATATATACAGCAACATAAAGTTGCAGAAAAATTACTGAAGTTTTAAAAAGTATTAAGAAATATTTAAAAAGTTTATAACGTATATGTTTTTGACGATGCAAAATAATTACATGATTTATTTTCCATTTTTTTCAGGTGCCAGAAATAAACATCAAGTAGACAGTGTCCTAAAATGAGTGAAAGTGACATTGACGCCAGTTTAACTGAAAAATTCAAGCTAAGCAATTAAAAAATGACAACATTTTAGTAAAAAAATAGACATGTTTTGTGGTGAAAAGTAAACATATTTTTTTTACATAAAAATGTTCACGTCACAAGGACTCGCCAGTGGTAGAAGGAAATTTTGGTGCAATAGGGGTGGATGGTGCCTCATTTTTGTAATATTCACATTTCTTATTAAAGGTAAGATTTTTAATGATATTTGTAAAAAAAAATTATAACAATATTACTCGTATCTCAAACATCCATTTTTTATATTTAGAAAAAAAACTACGCCTTTTAACTAAATTATTTAAGTTAACGAAAATCACACTTTAAAAAAAATTAATGCTGTTTTGCCAGCGCCAACGTTAGGAATTTTGGCGTTTTAAGCATGAAATTCTGAATTTATTAATAGCTACAGAGTTTTGAAAAAAATATCACATTTACTTAAAACTATCAGGAATTCTTTATGCTTATCTTTAAAAATACTTGAACCTGGGACTATCTGATTCCGCGTCAGGTGCTCTGACCACTGAGCTAAGCAACTAACAATTTTAATCTAGAAATAAATTAAAATTGTTAGTTGCTCCGGCCTCCGTAGCGTTAAGACTAAGACGCTGGACTCACGATACGGAGGTTCCGGGTTCGATTCCCGGTGAGAACACAACAATCAAAAGTGATTTATTTCAAGCCTGGGTGTTTGTGACGTTGTTCCCCTCTGTAATTGGGCCTCCTGGCCTGTTGAGGTAGTAAAAAAAAAAAAAACAAAAACAAATTATTGAAAATGCATCGATTTTCTTTCAAGTGAATTTAGTTAACATTGTTAACTGTGATTTTTCTATCTTTCTATTTACTTGTGAAATAAAAGGTTGGTTATGTGCCTATATTAATTTATTTGTTGTTTTTTAGATATAAGTGCAAGTTGGGAAGAGTGGTGGACATACGATGGAATCTCAGGTAAGGTTTTTAGTCTCTAAATAAATATATATTAGGAATTGGTGAATCTACATCATATTTGGAGTCGAATGAGTAATATTATGACTTTTAATCTAAGCTTGAATTTTTTTTTCTTCTTGTAAAAGCTTTTATGAGTAACCGCAGATAAGGCAAAATTCAAAATTCTTATTTTAATGCGGTTTTTTATTTTGTTTTCTCAAAAGATAGTATTAATTTGTCTAAATAAATTATATTTTATATCGATTTGCAAAAATTTTTCGAAAAAAAAATCATAACTTCTTACTCAATTTTCTCGAAAACTATCGGTCAAATAAAATAAAAAAATGTACAAAATGGACTAAAAATATGATGAGGATTCAACGGTTTCCCGCTTGTACATCGAGTTTTATTACACGATGTATAGGGCCGTGCCGAAAACATAACTTTTATATGAATTAAAAAAATGGTATATAAATAATTATTGTTGTAAAATACATAATCAAATAAATAATGTATCCTACTGCCAGCCTCTAAACGTTAAAATATCTCACCCATAGCAAAAACCATCATTAATTACTCGCCCATTCATCCCTCAGCCAAAACAATAAACTTTACCATATGTACAGACACAGTACTCAAAATTGACATTAACCTAACAATATAACTTGTCCTTGTTTCAATTCTAAGTGAATTATTTCAAAACCGGTCGGGAAAAAAGCTTAATAATATTGAAAATTAATAATGAATAGTAAACGTAGTATCTTATTTTAATGATTTGTGTTGCATTTTAGGTCCTAATTTTTGGGGTCTCATCAACCCACAGTGGAATATGTGCAGTAAAGGAAGGAGACAAAGTCCTATCAACGTAGAACCTGAAAAACTTCTGTTCGATCCAGGACTTAGAAATATACACCTAGATAAGCATAAGGTACGTATTTTATTGTAATATTATTTTAAATATTTAATTTATATCCACACTATTAATGTTTATGTACAATATTAATGTTCTATGTACTTAACACGAATTTATTTATCACTAGGGAGGTATACATTTATTTACACAGATAAGTGCTAGATATAATGGTGCCTTAAAGTCGGTCGTATCTAATAAGTGCTTATCAAAAGAGGCTAAATTGGCAGTTCATAATGGAGTTCTGGTACCAACCCTTATGTATGGTAGTGAAGCATGGTGTTGGAAAAAGGAGGATGAAAGTAGATTGAATGCAGTTGAAATGCGATCTCTCAGGCAAATGCGTGGTAAGACTATGTATGATAGGTGTACAAGTGTCGAAATTAGAGCAGAGTGCAAGGCTGAGATAAGCACTATCGACAAAATTAAGAAAGGTCTTTTACGATGGTTCGGTCATGTAGAGCGAATGGATGATGAAAGAACGGCTAAAAAAATATATGATGCGACTGTGCCTGGATGTAGAAATCGAGGAAGACCGAGAAAGACATACAAGCGCTTGAAACTGGGCATGTAAGAAGTCGATGTGCGTGCATGAGAAGATGTATGAATGTGGAGGAAGCAAGAGAAGTGTGGCAGGACAGAGTGGTGTGGCGTTCTATCCCCTCTGCCTACACCTTCGGGGAAATGGCGTGATGGTTAGTTAGTTTGTAAAATAGCATCCTGGGTGTGACTAGTTCGCCGTCGTAGCAACGGCACGGCGCTTATAAAAAATGAGAGAGATTCAGTAGAATCTTCCGGAACAGTATAGAAGGAACTAGAATGTACTACGTTTTATGCGTTCCATATAGCCTTTTCGACGACTGTCGCCTATTCTGTCCGATTCTAGAATCTTCTCAGTCTCATTACTGAATTTTAGTTTAATTATCTTTACTTAAGAAGAAAACAAAATATTATGCGGCAACATGATCTGTCATTGGCAGGGTTAAGTGCCCATTTGACTATTATAACATTCCCCATTCCGCTTATTAGCGAATATCCACAACAGCAAACTTTTGGATGTTGTATATTATATGCTATGTTTAAATTTTAAACGTATTTGAGTTTGAGAACAATACCAACGACATTTATGTATTAGCAGTGACTAATAATAAGGAATAGTTTAATA
Source organism: Micrasema minimum (assembly GCA_022494985.1). Taxonomy (NCBI): domain Eukaryota; kingdom Metazoa; phylum Arthropoda; class Insecta; order Trichoptera; family Brachycentridae; genus Micrasema; species Micrasema minimum. Next base: position 14,053 of record JAGVSP010003398.1, on the reverse strand, counting down.
CGTCAAATGGCGACCTAACCCGGAAAAGGACATGTTATAATCCCTGTTAATGCTAAAATATTCACTTTCATGAGCTTATACAAGCTTTTTCCTCTTTCTTGATATATCGTTAATAAAAAAATATACGTAAAAATTATCTCAATCAATCATTTGAATCATTTTAGCTAGTTATGAAACGAGCTGACGTTTAGAATCTACCCATGTACGTAGATTTAACAAGATTCGGCTTCATATTACCTAAGGCCGATGTAATTTTTGCAAAGTAGGTACATCTGATGGTGCATTTCCGTTCGGAGTTTCGGCAAAGCCTACATTTGGCCTCCGTAATCCGCCGGAAGCCTCTTGTAACCGGAAATAGTGACGGTTAATATAGTAGAGTAGAGCCTCCTGCAATATATAGGGTTTGATATTGAACATTGGGCGTTCACCCCTAAACTGGTCGTTTTATTACCTATACCATATTGACACTATTCAAACTGTAAGATTAGTTGAGATCAAAGGGTGATTTATACATTTTCGATGGAAAAATCATAGTTTTTTGTCCGTTTAGTAAGACAAGGAAAAAGATTTTCTTTTCTATGGCGGCCGATCGGCAGTAGCTGTAAGGCAGTTTGTTGAATTCATAAAAATTAAGTGGTAATGATGATGATGGTGGTTTTAGGTAAACAAGTTTATTGAATAGATATCTTACATTTATGTCACACGAAAAATGGTATATGTAACTCTTTTCAATAGATTCGTTATCTTGTTAGTAAAATGGATGGCGAAAGCTACAAATAAATTATATAGATCATTCATAATACAATACATAAATAAATTATTCTACGTTGGAGTTATTATCATAATTTATTAATTGTGCATGTAAATACAAGCAAGTGGAAGCAAGTGCTATGTGAAAAAATTTTAATAAAGGCTCATTTTTGCTTGATGTTGACCGGTATTTATTTAGTGCTATATAATTTACAAAGACTAATATTATTCATGTACACTTAATTTTTTCCTCACTATTCTTATCCTAAAATTATACATTTTTCAATTTAGCTATAATGTAATACACTAATATTTTTCACAGATATATTTTTTACATTTAACCCTAAATAAATTTACATTTTGTTCATTTCTTATATCATTCGGAATCTCCTCATACATTTGAATGCCCTTATACACCAGACAGTTCTGTGACAATGTTTTTCTTTTCTTTTCTAATCTAATATTTTTTTAACCTCTTGTAGCATATTTATGAAAAAAGTCATTGTTTTTTAATTTGTTTTACAAATATCTTTATATGAATTATCTTTTGTTAATTTTTATTAGCAACATTATATTTAATTCTTTGTGTTAATTATTATGCTTTATTTTGAGGATGTTTCTCTGTAATTTTGTTTTCAAATACAGTAATCTTTCTTTCAACATTTCTTAAGTTACGTATTATAAATCACATGGCAGTTTACTCAGAAGGATTTTTAAGACCATATATTTGATGTGTATCACACTTCTCGTTTTAATTGCCATTAATCCCTTTGAAATAAGTATTGGGCTTTTACATTACAAGCGAGGTAACGAATAACACACAGAACTTTTGTTTCAATAATTTGTTGTCTTCATCAGGTGAGCGGTATCCTTCAGAACACCGGACAATCTCTCGTGTTCCGGGCGGATAAGGACTCGAAGCAGCACGTGAACATCTCCGGAGGACCCCTGGCCTACAGGTACCAGTTTGAGGAGATCTACATCCACTACGGGACGGAGAACCATCGTGGGTCAGAGCACCACATCCAGGGGTACTCTTTTCCTGGAGAGGTAAGCAACAGTTTGATCATTTTTCCTTTTGATTTAGATGTAACCGGCTGTTATACCCATCACATACCCAACCATCTTCAGAGTCCTTCAACTGTGATGAAGCATGTCGATTGACCTGGATAGTCATTGTGGTTTTTCTAGTTTTGAGTATTCCGTGGTTTGGTAGATGCGAAGAAGTTTCTTTTGGTCCACATCAGATGTTTCCCGCCCGATCCTCACACTAAACAAATGCAAATTAAAAGCCATGGACCCTTTAAAGTAGATATAATCCTTGTGTCAACGGTGACAATTGACCTACCTAGATGGTTAAATGTGACGACTGATTTATTTATTTATTTATAAGTTATGGCTTTTAGAACGTTTTTTTTTTCATAGTATACATATTTATTAATCACTGTGAAACAATTTTTTTTTTAAATAAAAAAAAGAATATACATTTAAATATAAATATAAAAAAATATACATATAAAAGCAACACGATAATGAGAGACAAATCATTCATTTTTTTAAGACGCAGGACTTGATGATCAGCGGCGAAGTATGAAATATATCTAAGTCGTCGCTATACTAAATTTGGCGTAAAATCTTTAGAAAGCATTGACCGCACTCAATTCAATAAACTACCAAACGAAATTCAAAATCAAAAGACGGCGAAATCCCAAAACAAAGCACTAAAAGACTACTTTTTAAATATTTTTTATTAATAATGATAATGGTTAATTTTTCTATATTGTTCCTTTTGTTACTTTTGTGATTATTGTTCCTTTTGTGATTATTGTATTTTTAGATTTAGCATTGTTAACTCTGTAATCTGAAGTATTGTAATATTTAGTCTTTCTTTTTCTAATATCTGTCCCAGAATGAGTTTTGTAACTCAATTGGGAGTGCAAAGTATTTTGTACAAATTAAATAAATAAATACTGATTGAAAAGCCGTTGTATGCGGGTAACTGGCGAATTCAATGAATAATTTGTGCCATGATGACGACTTAGAAACAAAAAATGTAGTCTAGTTGGTCTATGCGGAATACGAAAATTTATGTAACTCAACAGTTCAGAGCAATCTATTTTATTATTTAAAAGTTTGAAAATAAGCAAAAGATCTACCTTTATAGTCATAATTACACGACTGTTGACCTACCTAAACAGTCATCATTACATGACCGTTGATTTACTATATAAAAATTTATTTGATGATAACTTGAATTTATTTTGTGAAATACGGACTTTTTCAGATCAGAATGTATTAAACGGAGGTTTTTTTCATCAATGTCTCATGACCATGACCGTTGATCTACCTACATTGTCAACTGTAAACATTTCTGGTGGACCCCTGACCTATCTTCACTGTCAATGGTGACAATTGACCTACCTAAATGGTTAAATGTGACGACTGATCTACCTTTACAGCAATAGTTACACGACTGTTGACCCACTTACACAGTCATTATTACATGACCTACACTGTCAACAAAAAAATGTGATTTTAAAAATTGATTAGATGATCACTTGGATTTTTTTTGGTGAAATACGGACTTCTTCAGATTGTATAAGCTGCGTTTTTTTTCATCAATGTCTCTAAATGTTTAGTAGTGTCATAAGACGTTTGTTCGTTTGACATAAGTGTCATGTTTAGAGCGTCCAAAACATTATATTATTATCGTTATCTCATGAAAGGGCTTCGACGTCCAGAGATGTCGGGTGTTTGACGTACAGTTATCTTTCACTCTTCCTAGTAATGCCTATGTAATGACTCCCTGAAAACGCTTGATTTTGTTCTTAGAAATGCCAAGGTTATTTTTAAACTCAGATTCTGAGGACACGAGTATAATTAAAACAACATAAAAAAACTGAAAATATATTAGAAAAAGTTAAAAATAAATTTTGTCTGTAAATAAAAAAAATAAAAAGTGAAGTCTCTAGCTAGGCGCCTACCGGCGCCAACGTTAAGTTCCTAGTTCCCGGCTATCGAGATATGGGGTTGCCATATACCTCCCCCCCAGCCTCTGCGGTACCAGAGGAGGTCTGTCCGTCCACAGTCCAGTTCATCTGGTGATGTACAGTAGCAGTGTTGCATGTCCCCTATAATCAGAAGTACAAAGTTCTGTAATATTTGAGTAAGAGGTACGTGGATGATAGGAATGATGTTATTATATTATGCTGTACATAGGGTATGAGGAGGTTTAATATGAATATATTTTACGCGAGGGGATGTACTTAACTTGGCAAAGTGGAGCCTTGTAGTAATCCGGAAATCTCACGGTTTCTACCAGATCTTGTTGTTGATCTACCATTCTCCTTCTCTGCTCTCGGCGCTGTTTGAGTAGTTGGTGGTCCATCAGGTTGGTTGGTGCTGTCCTCTACTGCGCTGAATGCAGGTTTTACCCTGTCTATTGACACGGTTTTTTTGGGTGTCTTTCATTTTTATCATAAATTTTTTATCGTCTCTGGACAAGACTTTGAATGGGCCATCGTAGGGTGGTTGCAGCGGTCTCTTGTACCCGTCCATTCTCACAAAGACGTGCGTGCATGTTTTGAGGTCTTTGTGAATGAATGTTTTTTGCGTACTTTTGTGGGTAGTACTGGTGGGTTTTATTGTCTTGAAGAAACTCTGCAGCTTTCTCAGGTAGTTTTCAGGCTCGTCTGGCGTAGACTTGATGAAGAAATCGTATGGCATGCGTAGCGTGGTGCCATATGTGAGTTCAGCAGGTGAGTTGGTTGTTTCATCTCTAATTGCATTTCTCAGACCAAGTAGTATTAGTGGTAGAGCTTCTGTCCACTGACTTTCGGGATGTGCCATTATAGCTGCCTTCAATGTTCTATGCCAGCGTTCGACTATTCCGTTTGACTGTGGGTGGTATGCTGTCGTACGGATGTGGTTGATGCCCAGGCGTTTTGTTAGATTTTTGAAGAGTAGCGATTCGAATTGACGTCCTTGGTCGGTAGTTATTGCATCTGGTACTCCGAAACGGGAAATCCAATGTTCCATGAGCGCACGGGCCACTGTCTCCGCTGTCATATCCTTGAGTGGGATTGCCTCTGGCCATTTGGTGAATCGGTCGATGATTGTGAGTAGGTATTGGTAGTCTCTGGACGGTGGCAAGGGTCCTACTAGATCGATGTTAATGTGCCCGAATCTCCTCTCAGGTGGTGGATACATTTGAAGTGGACTCTTTGTATGCTTTGTGACTTTTACCTTCTGACACGTCGCGCAAGATTTGACAAACATTTTTACGTCCTTATCTACATGAGGCCAAGTGAAGAGCTTTTTTACCATAGCTACTGTTGTTTTTGCACCTGGGTGAATAATGTTGTGGACGTTTTCTATTATATCCCTTCTCATACTTTTGGGGATGAATGGTCTGATTCTTCCCGTGCTGATATCACACCAGATATCTTGTGAACATTCTGGTATTCGTAGTTGCTTCATTTCCAGCCCAGTAGGGGTTTCTTTTATGTGTTTGAGGTCTTGGCATTCCTGTTGGAGAGTTGTGATTTTATTATAGTCAATGTTAGCTGTTACGTTCACCGTCTCGATCCTTGACAGTGCGTCGGCGACAACGTTCTCTTCGCCCGGTATGTGCTGTATGTCGTTTGTGAATTGGCTGATGAAGTCGAGTTGTCTCTCTTGTCTGGGTGATGACGACTGATGCCTTTTGTTGAGCGCGAAGGTGATGGGTTTGTGATCTGTATAAATTGTACAATTTCTACCTTCTATATTCTGTCTGAAGTGCTTGATGGACTCGTAAATCGCTGTTAACTCTCTGTCATAAGTAGAGTATCTTGTCTGTGCACCGTTGAACTTTCTTGAGAAGTACGCTAGCGGTTTCCATGAGCCACCTTTCCACTGTTGCAGCGCTGCTCCCATGGCAATATCGGAGGCGTCGACCATGATAGCGATTTTGGCGTCTGAATCTTGATGAGCTAGTAAAGTTTCCTTCATTAGTGAATCTTTGCAGTCATGAAAAGCTTGAGTCAAGGGTTCCGTCCACTTGATGGGTCTGTTGTCATTTTTGGTATAACCCGAGATTTCTTTGAATAGGAGGTGTTGCGCTTTTATCGCATTTGGAATGAATCGTCGGTAGAAATTGATCATTCCGAGGAATCTGCGAAGATCTTTGGCTTTTTCTGGTTTCTTGTAATCTTGGATTGCTTGAACTTTCTCACTAATTGGTTTTACTCCATCCTGTGAGATAGTATATCCTAAAAAGTTTATGTCTTTTTTTCCAAATTGGCATTTGTTTACATTTATTACTAAGCCATAATTGTTTAATCTTGCGAACAAGGTTTCTAAATGGTGGCGGTGTTCTTGCTCGTTTTCTGATGCGATTAATATGTCGTCAATGTACGTAAAACAAAATTCCAAATCCCGAGTTATGCTGTTCATAAACCTTTGGAATGTCTGGGCTGCGTTGCATAATCCAAACTGCATTGATGTGAATTCAAACAGGCCGAATGGTGTTATTATAGCCGTCTTTGGGATGTCGTTTGTTTCAATTGGAATTTGGTGGTATGCCCTAGTTAGGTCAATTGATGAGAATATTTTTGCGCTATTTAACTTGTGCGCGAAGTCGTATATCTGAGGGATAGGATATTTGTCCGGTATTGTTTGTGCATTGAGCCGTCTGTAATCTCCGCATGGTCGCCACTCCCCGTTGGGTTTTTTTACCATATGTAATGGGCTGGACCAATTGCTCTTGGATGGGCGGCATACGCCTTGCTCGATCATGAAGTTAAATTCTTTTTTTGCCACCTCGAGCTGCGCCGGTGCGAGTCTTCTAGCTCGAGCTGTTGTCGGTTGTCCTTTTGTCTCGATAAAATGTGTTACGTTGTGTCGAGTCGTCCCAGTGGGTTTGATGTTGGCTCTTGTGATGGCAGGAAATTTGCTGAGGATGTTGTGATAAGCATCATTTGCGTTTATTGTTGATATTCCGCTTGACGGTGTTGTTGTCGGAATCCCTTGGATTGTTAGCTTTGTAGTGTTATCCACTAATTGCCTCTTTCTCAGGTTGACTGTAATGTTGAAATGATGGAGGAAATCGGCCCCTAATATGGGTTTTGAAACGTCTGCGATAATGAATCTCCATTGAAATCTGCGGCGTAATCCAAGGTTTGATTCAACGATTGTCGATCCGAAGCTTTTGATCACTGTCCCATTGGCTGCGTACAATGTTGCGTCTGCAGTTTTGCGTTGAATGGTTCTATTTTTAAGTATGTTCGACTTAGGAATGACGGAGATCTCAGCGCCCGTGTCCACGAGCAGTTTGAGTCCTGTTACGTTATCCGTTACGAAGAGGCGGTGAATACTATCGGAAGAGTCGCAAGCCTCTACTGTGTCTCCCGATTTTCGTTTCCCTGTGCCGTTCGTTTGTATGCGCAGGGCTGTTGACACTTCCTGGCCCTATTACCAAATCTTCCGTGGAAATAACAATATGGACTATCCGGTTGACGTTCTGGGGACCTTGATGGCGAACGATATGATGGTGAACGGTGTCTGGTGTTGTATCTGTTGCCGGATCGCGACCTCGGATATCTGAGCTGCTCACTACCGTTATTAAATTTCAGTGTTTGTATCTCAGTTGTAAGGTTTTTAATTTGTCTCTGTAATGTTGCTATTGCTTCTACAACATCGTTGGAGTCTGTCAGGTTTTGTCTATTTCGACCTCCAATTGAGTATAATTCCGGACCGGCACAAGTCTCTACTATCTTGTCGGCTGTTGTGGCTAATGCGGTTAGGTCTGTCTCTGTTAGAGCTGATATAATAGCCTGAGCTTGTTGGGGTAGTCGTTGTGTCCAGAGTGTTTTTATTATAGCATTGTCGCTTAGCGTCGGTCCAGCGAGTTCCTTCATGTATCGGAGAAGTTCGCTTGGTTTCCTGTCCCCCAGTTGAATTCCCGTTAATAATTTTGTGAGTCTTTTTTCTTCTGAGTCTTGCAGGCGAGTAATCAGTGAGTCCTTTAATTTGTCATACATTTGGTTGCTGGGTGGTTGAGTGACTATGTCGCTGACTACACGTAGGGTCTCTGGGTCCATTGCTGCGACTACGGTGAAGTACTTTGTGCTGTCTTTCGTTATTCCAGTTGTGGCGAATTGAGCCTCGGCCTGGACAAACCAGAGGGTTATGTTGTCTCTCCAACATGTTGGTAATCTGATTTGGACCCTTTGTATTTCCTGGAAACTCACATCTTCAGTCGCGTTCTTCTTTACCGATCCATTTTTTTCTTGTTGTCTTGTTGTTAGTAGATTAGTATATTATGTTAATCAATGGTAGGTACTCGTTATTGAATGAAAGAAGGGTGCAACTGTTGGGATAAAGAGTTAATGTTAAGTTATGAAATGTTTGCAAAGCCTTATTACGAACAAATAATTAGGCGTCTTTGATTACAGGTTAGGAAATAAGGCAAAAAGTAAAGGTTTGTTCTATCGAAATAAAAAGAGAAAATTAAATGATGATGATGGATGAAATACTGTTGATGAGACGCTAAGTAGGCTGATGATTGACTCTAAATTTTGACAAGTGATAAATGGGGACTACTCACCTGGATTCCCGCTGCCGCGTCCCGTGTCGTATATTAATTTTGTTAGTATTAATATTTGTTTATGTTGTAGGAACCTATTGTTCGTAACCCTGTGATAGGCCCGAAATGCTAAAACGTTAAAACGAAAAAAGTATTCGAGGTTATGCAATATGTCACAAATATTATAGTTTTTTTTTTACCGTTATGCTAAGTTGGCATATTTAGCCGTGATGGTAGTCATTCGCGTAACTTTGATCACGGCGTGGAATGTGACATGTGATATTAATTTGTGTGAAAGTTGGTGTACCTACTTTTTTTTATTTTTAAATTTGAGATTTTATTTGGTAGCCTGCTAGGGTTGTTTAAATTGTTGTTTCTATCACTTTATAAAAGTATTTTAAGTTTTAAGCGCGTTATGGAGGTACCCACACACATTAAGGTGTCAATATGCTATCCGCGTGTTTTACATGCCGTTTTCGGGAAAACGGTCAAATTAAAAACGAACGAAGAAATTTTGTACTGATGCGCGGATGTAACAAGAAATTATTAACAATTTTAAAGTTTAAAAAGTGTGTGGTATATACTGAAAATGCAACAATACTTTTGTAATCATGAGAATTTCTCGCGGAAAAGCTTACTTGCGGGATTTTACGAGGGAAAAAATGAGTTTACGTTAGCGTGTTTTAGATTGAATTTACTTCGGGGTCACCACTGTGGCGAGATGGTATTTGGATGGTAAAATACCATCTCGTCAACTTTATTGAATGAGTTTAAGTATTGCATTAAATAAAAGATGTTACTTACGTATGCAGGTTGTTTTATTTAACAAAGGTAACTTAAACTATGTACACGTTATATTTAAAGCAATGATTGAGGAATTGATCACGAGATGTTCTGGAGTGTGTCGGATGCGGCCGGCGGCAGCGGGAGCCCAAGAGGAAGTGAAGTCTCTAGCTAGGCGCCTACCGGCGCCAACGTTAAGTTCCTAGTTCCCGGCTATCGAGATATGGGGTTGCCATAATTTTTTAGTTTGCTTTAAATTTAGGGTTTGAATTACAGGAAAATCTTTATGCGTTTCTTTGGGAAGATTCCAGATAAAGAACTCAGGGGTGAAATCCGAAAGTTTGAAAGGTCAGAACGTTATCGATTATTTCGAAAACATCCCCAAGTATAATGAAATAAATTTTCACTATCTGTGATCACGGCGCTCAACTAGGGGGGGAAAGACAGTTAAAGCACAAAGCTTAATCAGGGCCGGTTCGAGGAAATAAACATGAAAAATATGGATAGTAAATTAAATTTTAAAAAATATCAATTCTTGGGGTAGTGTCCCGCTTTATAGTGCAGTGGGCAGCGCGTTGGGCTACGATTCGTGAGGTCACGGGTTCGATTCCTAACGGCATCAATATGAAATATTAATTAATTTATAAGGGTTTAAGATAATCTTGGAGAGGCACTGAGGTGTAAAATTGGTCATCTTGCTTTCATATTAATGATATGAAATACTGATTAACATAATAATAAAATGGGCTGCAATATAGCGGTAAAAATCATTAATTCGATTTGAAATTTTATTTTCAGAGAAATTTCAAGCTAATTGTTTTTAAACTACTGCTACTTTCCTTTATCCTATTTGTGCATTGGGCACTACATTAAAACTCGATATTTTTTTTACATGAAGGTAAGATGCTTAGTCTTACGCTTCAGTTCGAGTGTAAGGTATCACGCATGAAATATGAATATGAAAACGACATTTAAATAAATACTTGTAGTTGACCCCCTACGGGAATTGAACCCGCGACCTCATGGATGGTTGCACCACGCTCTAACCACTACACAATGAGGCGAACGTACATAAAAAAAAAATATTTTTTATTTCTGTATGAATGGCCTTTCGACTTATTTAAAACACTTTTTTGATCAAGATAATAATAATTTAATAATATTTACCGTGATTTTACTAATTGATTTTTACTTTTGTCATAAAGTGTAATGTTCCGCTGAGGTGTATAAATGACTCTTTGAATTCATTCATTATACCATATCCACTCCCTATGTGGAGCATATGGAATCCACAAACTGCCTCCAGGCCAAGCGATCGGCCGCCAGCTCCCGCGCATCCTCCCAAGTCAAGTACACGTCCCGCAGCTCTGACGCAAACTGCCGACTCTTTGAATAAAAATAATAAACTTTGATTATTGAATTATTTATCCCCTAATTCAGTCCTGGTTTTGCGGCCCGCGGTTTCACACACAATTACATTAACGGAAGCAAAACGGAGTATATTTAGATTTAAAATTAGCGATTCCCGCCATTAGGCTTTAGGGGTTGGTGCCTACTGGCAGGTTAGGTACTAGGTATTCTGTGATTTCATATTTTAGGTGTTTGTTTTTATTTATTTAATTAATGCGTACATAGAATAGATACATACTTATGGCCCTGACTGCCAAATAAGCTATATGCTGGGTATTGGCAGTCCTGTTAGAGTTCGCGTCATGTTAAAAGACGCTGGCGGTCAAGTTGCGCAATAGCGAATTAAGCGATTATCGGCCTTAGCGACGCGGGGTGTGCGGGTCACTTGCGCAGACCTACCCCCTCCACTTTCCTCCAGCGTCTTTTTACTTGACGCGACCTATACATATGTGTACAATAGAATTACATAAAATATGTACAAGAACCAGAAGAACAAAGTGAGTTTAAGAATCTTATTTATTTATTTATTTGTACTTCATTATAGAGTAAATGTTACAGTTTAGTTAGTGTATTTCAGTTTATTGATTGAGCAGTAATTTATTTTATAGAACTTATAGGTGGTGTAGAGTGCACAAAATGAAATGAAAGTGAACTTACAGTTTTAGTGCACATTTATTACACAGAAGTTAATACAGATACAAATGCAAATGAAAACTTAAATTTATTTAAACTTATTTGAACTAAGATTGACATGGATTATGAAGATAGAAATGTACAAAATGAATTTAGATTTGAACGCAATTTGGCGGTAAGAAATCTGTGCAAAATTAACGTCGAGTCACGATGGTGGCTTAAATAAGTCTCGTCGTTGTTCGGCAGCGTTCGGCGGAGGTCGGCCGACTCGCGCCGTCTCGCGGCGCGCGCGTGACGTATTACTTCCGCCACAAACTCCATGTTATATTATTTAAATTAAATACGATTTTGATTGTTTCCTATCTCAAAATCAAACTCCCATAAAAATACAAAATCACAAAAAAATCTTACTAAAATAGCAACATAATTATATAAAAACCCAAATTACTGAAGTGTCTTTAATGCAATCTTAAACCTTATAATTATTCAACCAATAGGTAAAAAGTATTTGGACTCACTCAAAATATTGTTTATGTATGTTTGAGTTCATAATAGAGTTCTGGTACCAACCCTTATGTATGGTAGTGAAGCGTGGTGTTGGAAAAAGAAGGACGAAAGTAGATTGAATGCAGTTGAAATGCGATCTTCAGGTGAATGTGTGGTAAAACTATATATGATAAGTGCACTTATGTCGAAATTAGAGCAGAATGCATGGCTGAGATAAGCGTTATCGACAAAATTAAGAAAGGTCGTTTACGATGGTTTGGTCATGTAGAGCGAATGGATGATGAAAGAACGGCTTAAAAAATATATGATGCGGCTGTGCCTGGATTTAGAAGACGAGGAAGGCCGAGAAAGACATGGCATGATCAAGTGAAACAAGTGCTTGAAAGTTGGCATGTAAGAAGTCGGAATAATTGACGTGCGTGCAAGCAAGAAAAGTATGCCAGGACAGAGTGGTGTGGCGTTCTATCCTCTCTGCCTACCCCTTCGGGGAAATGGCGTGATGGTTAGTTAGTTAGTTAGTTATGTTTGAGTTCAATCAAAATTAGATTGTGCTATTATATAAATCTGTATTTAAGTCCCCACGTTTTGAATCTATATTGAATAAAGTACCGAAGAGCTTACAAGTCTCAGGTCAACTTTTTCATAGAATGCTTACTACGTGTGTAGTTTGTACGAGTATTTCACCTTCTCTATAAAAATATAACAAACGAGTCCTCTGGTGCCATAAGGGCTAGATTCGAATGCCAAACCCTGTCACAGTGCGGAATAAATGTCCATAGTATAAATCAAACTTGCCTGGCAAACAAGAAGGAAGAACATTGATAAAGTTTCCGATTCTCACCCTTATGGAATACCAAGTGGCATTTTGGGAACTAGATTTCAGGAAAGCTTTTTTCAGTGTGCTGTGAAATTGTAAATTAGAAAATTTTAATAAAGAAATGCGTAAAATTATAAGAACGGCTAAAAGAATTTTAAATGCAAGTGTGCCTGGATGTAGAAGCCGAGGAAGGCCGAGAAAGACATGGCATGACCAAGTACGTCAAGTACTTGAAAGTGGATATGTGAAAAGTCGGAATAACCGGCGTATGTGCATGAGAAGATGTATGAATGTAGAGGAAGCAAAGGAATCTGTCAGGACAGATTGGTATGGCGTTCTATCCTCTCTGCCTACCCCTAAAGGGAAATTGCGTGATGGTTAGTTTGTTATTTAGTTATGTGTAAAATTCTAAATATGAACACAGAAAAAAAAAGGAATAAAAATGTATTCGTATTACTGTACCAGTGGTAGCATAGCGGTCTCTAAGTCTAAAGATTCCCGGTTCGAATCCCTACTCCGCCACAACCCGATTCCTTTTTTCAAGTACAAGCCGCTTAGCTTTTATTGAAAATAGTAATTACAAATTGAAATTTGTGCAAATACCAATAGATTGCAAACTTTCTTTTTTTAATTATAGAAAAGAAAAAAAAGATGTAAAAATATATTAAGGTAATGTTCGACCGCATAATTCAGCTACCTGTGTCATCTATTGAGAAAAACTATAAATTATTTTTGATTGTAGGTATGTGAGATTCTTACCGAATTAAGAAAATTATGTAAATGGACTTAAGAAAATTATGTCATATACTAAAAAAAATGTATTTGGACACGTTCAAAATGCTGTAATTGTATTCACAAAACCCTATGAAATATAATTGTTATGTTAAAAATATTGTCGATTTCCGTATTGCATTTTTCCCGTTAAAATTACCACTATTTCCGGTAACCAGATTCTTGGCAGATCTTCATCTTGGCGCAGTATTTCCGGTTCGGAATTCGAATCTTATACACGAGTCATGCGGCGACCGGATGCAGGAAGTAGGTTGTTCACAAACTTAAATGGCGGGAATTCGAACAAGATAGTTTAACCCCTAAAATTCTAATATCCGATCATTTGTGCTTATTGCGTACAAAATACTTGATAACTTTGGTAATAATGCAAGGGAAAAATTTGTATAATAATTAATGTTACTAGTACTTTCCCTTATCAGTACCCAATAATGCATAGGGCACTGAGGGATCGTCCCACCTCCACCCGCGACTGTTATAGAGTCCTTGGGGACTCTCTGTCAGTCACGCTATTTTATGCAGGACTTAAAATTCTTGCTGTTGCAAATGCATAAGTAAATTGCAGGGCCAAAGTTTCCAAGTGAAGTTAAGTCAAGAGGGCGACAGCATCGATCAAGTCAAAAGAAATCATGATGCCGCCACCCTTACGATCCCTCAGTGTCTCCATATCGAAATTATCTTTTTTTTTTCTTTATTAATGCAAACATACAAAACAAGAATACAAATTAATACAGTCAACAAAATGTGCCGTAAAAGCTCAAAACATACAAAAGAACATAAGAAAAAAGGTGTATAAA
>JAGVSP010003397.1:0-21655 GCA_022494985.1 Micrasema minimum | reverse complement strand
GGATGTCACTTCTTTGAAATTGTTCGAAGTTTTTTGCGTTCGATTTAAGGGGCTACTAGGTCCACCTTTTGTTAATTGTAAAATGTAGTAAAAATCTTATATGTACTGTTTTTGTGTTATGCATCAAATGTTATTAAAAACAGGGGGTTTCTTTAAATTAATTGTGATTCAACGAAATATTTAAATAAGAATTTAGTCCGACAATTCACTAGAAAAAGAATTAATAATTACGTCATATTTTTTTTCATTTTATTTAATGAACCATGAAGTACAAGGGAATTTTTGCCCTGACGTACATGAATGTATGGGGGACCCCGTAAGGGGCCTTAAATGGTCTCGTGAAGCTCTCGCGAGGGAAGCGAGAGCGAGCCTGTACACCCTCGTTAATTTAGTTTCCCACTAACATAAAACAGCTACAGCGATTTTCAGGGACATTGTGGCTTGTACGGTGCTCATAGCTCCACTGATACACCGAGTATGTACACGGTGTGCTCATGGCAAGTGTGTACGCCGGCCTTAAAAAAAAAATTCGCAAAATGATTTTATGTTTAAAAAGTCAATTATTATTTTATTTTTTCCAGGGATAGTCCTTGAAGTAATTGGCGAAGCAAAAACACATTGGAAAGAAAAGTATGGGGAAGGAAAAACACGGAAAAAGGAGGTTTTCGAAGCCCACGACATATATTTCAGTTCTACTCCCACATTATTAACAAGAGAATATCCGAATAAAGGTAATACGTATCTACTTAACCACATTCTCCCCGTGGTGTCATGGTTAGCACTCTCGATTTCCATGCAAGAGGTCCCGGACTCGATTCCAGAAGGGTCCGTTTCGTGTAGTAGTTACCACGAAATATTTACTATATTGATGTTTTTCACATTGAAATATTTCATATGATGTGATGCCTTGAACTGGTTCCGAAGCGTAAGATTGGAGATCTTGCCTTTATGTTATAAATTGTCAAGATACAATGCACTTGGAGTAGTATTTCAGTGCCCTAAGCATCATTAGGTACGGATAAGGGAAAGTAGCAGTGCAAGTAGTTATTAATGAAGAAAATAGAAAATTTTAGTCAATAAATTTTTTGTGGGGCCCGTGGTCTATGGAGAAATATATCCTTTTATCAGTCTTTATTCAGATATAAAATTTAATTTTACGTATTAAGAGAATAACACACCACGTGACTCACGGCCGCTTTCCCATATAAACGTACTCCTCGATTTTTCCATGTAATTTAATATTAGAGCACTGATTTTTTCACGCATTTTAGATATCGACAAGAGCGTGTTTGTGTGGCCTTATTTTTTGAATCATTCATTTATCTCCTTTAACAAATGAAATATTTAAAAAATAAGACGATGCAAACACGCATCTGGTCGATATCTAAAATGTGTTAAAAAATCATTGCTCTAATGTTGTCCAAAGTTTGAATCCAAACTAACTGTCCGATTTAGGCATATTAGCTTTAAGCTGCTCGCCTAAAATTAAATTAGAATAATAATAATAATGTTAAATTCCAGGGAAAAAATAGAGGAATACATTTGTATGGGAAGCGGCCGCGAGTCACGTGTTGGAGTAAATAAACCCATCTACGATACAAACAATAATTAGAAGGATGGATATTTATTATCACCCTGTTTGATTAAAAACCTGCTACTTACATTTTTTATTTTTTTTATTATGTATTTATTTAGTACTAAATAATTTACATAGACTAATATTATTTTCATATACATTACACTTAATTTTTTTTTCTAACTATTCTAATGCTAACATTATACATTTTTCCATTTAACTATAATATAATACACTAATATTTTTCTCACATATATTTTTTACATTTAACCCTAAATAAATTGACATTTTGTTCATTTCTTATCATTGTATCATCTGGAATCTCCAATTTATATTATTTTGTTTTAAAAAATATGTAATTTAGTCATACATTTTAATGCCCTTATACATCAGACAATTCTGTGACATAGTTTTTCTTTTCTTTTCTAACCTTATATTTTTTTAACCTCTTGTTGCATATTTATGAAAAAAGTCATTGTTTTTTTAATTTGTTTTGCAAATATCTTGGAATTATCCCCTTAACAATTTTGTTAATTTCATTAGCAACATTATATTTAATTCTTGGTTAAAAATGATGGCTTGTGCGCAAACCTGTCTGTTTCACACTATCTTCTTCATTTCAGATGGTTGGATAACTCTGAAGAAGGGTTTAAGTACCTTCAACTTTGGGGTTCAGCTCCCGGAGCTGCTGCCTTCGTCCTTCGAAGGCCACTTTGGGAAAATAAGCTACTATGTTAAAGTGACCGTGAAGAGAAATGACAAACACGAAAAGTCTATATCATTCCCTTTCACTATCGTGTGCACCAACGACTTGAACTTAAATTCGGCTAATCATGTAAGAAAAATCAAATCGTACTTTGCCCGATGCTTATAACATGGGACTAAGCTAGCGGCGCACACAAAATGTGGCCGCAATAGGGTTTTTATTTATTTTTTACAAAATGTAATCTTTTTATAAATTTTTAACATTTTCTGGGAAATTTGAGATTCTTTTCTACGAAATTTTTAAATGGTTTCTCATTAATCTTCACATCAACTAAATAAGAATGAAGCCTTTTCAGTTCATTTTATATATTTATTAAATTTTTTGTCCGGGTTCCTGAAAAATCAGTATATATTCGGATATATTCTGCAGGATTATTTATATACTACAATTTTTTCTTGTTTTTAAAATTCATTTGTTTAAAAAAACTTGAAAGTTTATTTTTAAATTATTTTGATGTAGGTACATACCTCTTTTAATTTCTATGCACGATATTTTTGATAATCCTTTTCTGGTTATATTGTAATCTGTAAAATAAAAGCCCTATGGGCGTTGAAACTAAAGAAAATAAAATAAAAAATATAAATAAGGCTGGAAGGGCCCGTAATACAACTTTCGTTACTAATATTTTAAACTTGAATAGATTTATTTATTATTTACTTTTACTTTAAAATTTCTTGGTAGACTATACCTGAAATGTTCAAAATTTCTAACACTTGATAGTTATTAAAATACTATACATATAATGTTCCCTGAAGCTTTAGATACCCGTGCAGGGAATAAATTCAAAATAATAATTTTGAAAATCTGAAAAAGGTTTGTAGGGATTTAATTTCAGTAATGTATTCAAAACAAAGGGGATTGAAAGCGTGTACTATAAAACCTTTTTTTAATTTCGAAAAAATAAAATGCTTCGTAAATTCACACCCAAACATATTGGTACCAAAATCGAAATTTGTACCGTAACGGAAAGATAGCTACATGAATAACACTTGAGTTCTTATAATATATTCAAATATTTCCATTTCCAAGCAGGAAACAAGTTGTGCTAGATTGGGATTCGAACCTAGACATTCCAATTCAGACTCTTCGGAACCAGTTGAAACTTTTTCATGAAAAATAAATTTTAATTTTGTTTCATTTAATTTAATTTATTTCGTACATTGGCGGATTTATTGCCTAGTTGTCAATTTCTTCCCACCAACCAATATAATAAAGTAGTGTAGGTATTTAACGTAAGCGCAATAACAGTAAGAAACACCTTTCAATACATACACACATATATTATAATATAGGGATAGAAGGGATTTTGATAGGGAGCGTGACAAAAATCCTAAACGTATTCGGTAATAGCTATATTATTTTTTGTCTGTGTACGATTATTTGAATTATTTTTTGACGTGAGAACGTCTAATAAATCGATGAACGCCGGCTGCACACACGAAAAAGCATGACTCATTGTCACGTTCCGCCTGAGCCGAGTGTGCAAGCGAGAGCGCGGAACAAGCGATAGAGAGGCACGATCGGCCTAAGCGTTCGGTTTGTGACGCATCTATCTCTCTTCCACTCTATAAGCCGATGCGTCCGAGTAGAAGAGAGACAGAAGCAGCACACAAGAAGAAAAAAAAAAAAAAAATATAATTTATGGAAAAAATTGTAATTTTCAATTAACTCCTGCTTTGTATTATACAAAATAATGATAATTCAGTAATGATAATTCAATTCGATTCATAAAAGTATGCTATTTTTCATCAATGTTTTCTTATGATGTTATCACGTAAAATTATCCGTTAACCGACTTTACAGACAGCCAAAAGTTTTTTATTAAAATTCTTTATTTAGTTCATTATAAATTTCCATAGACTTAATATTTCATTATTATTCATTCATTATACATATCCGCTCCCTATGTGGAGCATATGGAATCCACAAACTGCCTCCAGGCCAAGCGGTCGGCCGCCAGCTCCCGCGCATCCTCCCAAGTCAAGTCCACGTCCCGCAGCTCTGACGCAAACTGCCGACGAATTGTCAACAGTGGACGACCGGGACGCCGAGAACCTGATGCTTGTAAAAATAGGCAAGCATGGTTAAGGCTCTCGGGAGGCATACGCAGTATATGGCCCAGCCAGCCGAAACGCCTTCGCCGGATGACAGTAGATACCAAGGGTTGCTGTGTCCGTTGCCTCACCTCTGTGTTCCTTACAAAGTCAAACCACCGCACACCTAAAAATTCTTCTAAGACACCTATTCTCAAAACTTAGTATTCTGCTGTCTTGGGCCCTAGTTAGGTGCCACGATTCGCAGCCATAGAGAAGAACAGGTGTGATGCAGGAGTTATAAAGGCGGCATTTTGTTTTAACCGAGTAAATATCCGATCTCCAGACAGCCTTCATACTGTTGAATGCGGCGCCCCGCTACTCCAAGCCGCACTCCCAGTTCTTTCTGAACTCTGCCGTTTTCTGTCATGTACGCTCCCAAGTATTTGAAGCTCTCGACCCTTTCGATGACTTGTCCCGACAAAGCCAGGGGCATCTGGGCATCTTGACACGAGCTGTTACACATGACATGGGTTTTACCAATGTTGATTTTTAAACCCATGCACGTGGAGTGCCAATTAAGCCTATCAACAATAATTTGAAGGCCCCGACTGATTCGTCAATAAGGACGGCGTCATCAGCGTACTCCAGGTCGCAGAGCTTTTGGGAGGGGGAGATGGATATTCCTCGGTCTGGCGGAATTGACATCCTCAGGATAAAATCCATGAGGATTATAAACAGAAATGGGGCAAGGACGCAACCCTGTCGCACTCCGGTGGTGACCTCAAACCAATCTGAGACAACATCGTCAATTCTCACTCGGCATTCGCTATCAGTGTGAAGGGCTTTGATTAGTCCGATCAGTTTCGAAGGCACCCCATATGCTTCCAGTATTTTCCAGAGTGTTGGTCTGTGCGGGCTATCAAAAGCTTTCTCATAATCCACGAAGCAGAGAGCCAAAGAAGAATTGAATTCCTGGCTCTCTTGCAGAATGCAGCGTAGGTTATGAATGTGATCCGCACAAGACCTACCAGGCAGGAATCCTGCCTGATTTTCTCTTAATACCCGCATGATGGGGGCACGAACTCTACTGTAGTATAATATGTGCTAGCACCTTCCCTGGAACACTGAGTAATGTGATGCCGCGATAGTTGTCACAGATTAATGGATCGCCCTTCTTATGCAACGTGATAATTTCTTCCTTGACAAGGTTTTTCGTCCGACTCAAACGCCTCCAATCAGGGGTTCTTGATTGCTCCGGGGGTCATTCACAGCGTTTGCGCAATTTGCCAGTGAAATTTGGAAAAGTTTTTCGCGTTTACATTTCATTCGAATCGCTTGTTCCGCTGTTGCATAAGACAGTCGAGATGATCGGCGCTTATCCAGTCTCGCTGTTCTTTGACATTACTTCCTGGCGCCTTAGTAAAGATCAGTTGAACTTAATTAATCTCCATTTGGTCAGGTGTCAGCTACAACTGTTCCCTCAATGCTTTGAATTTAGCGCATATCTTATTTTTTTCCCCCACCGGTATCATTAGACATCCAGATGGGCCTTCTGTTTTCGGGCCAAGAATTATTCGCATGCAGAAGACTATAAGTTGCAGATACTTGAGATTTGCCTCTTCCGTCTCGTTACGCTCCGGATGGGAGCATGGCCGTCGGCAGATTGAATGCGCTGACTAACGTAGCTTTAAATCGCAGTTACCCTTGTAATCGTCGCTTTTACAACTCTTTACTTCGCTTTTTGTTCCTTCAATGGGGTCTCGTGTAGGACGTTTAAAGCTGCTGCTGGACTTTGGCCACAACCAACTCTTGTTAGAAGTAGATGTCTGCCCCTTATAATTAGCTCTGACATCCAGCAGTTCCCTCAGGTTAGTGCGACCGTAGAGTATAATGATCCAACTGCGCTTTTGTTCGTCCGTATTATGTGAGGTCCAAGTGTATTGTTTTAATCGACTTTATGGGGAAAATAGTGAACTTGCAAAATAGACAAGATCGCTTAGGCTAGGGGTGGCAAAATCTATAGAGCCTTTCCCTCCATGTCGATTTGACGTGCCCCAACCGCGGATGACTTCCCATCACCAAGGGCTGAGTGACGGGTCTGTTCGACTCTCGCGTTGAAGTCGCCCATTACGTTCACGCGATAGGAAGGGTGAGCAATGACCGCGTGAATAAGAGTCGTTAATGAAGCTATCTTTGCCTGGGTATCGGCCGATTTTTTGTTGGCGCTTATAGGCATTGCAGTCACAGTGACAGAACTGTCAGCGGTTTTAAGGGATGACGACGAAATCTACGCTCAGATATGGGCTACCACCTAACTAAGGCATTCCTAGCCGCTGTCTACTCAAAGGCCAGACTCGCCACCCCTTGACGAGTGATATTGTTGCTGGACCGTAGTGTACGCATAGATATTTATCAACAATCTCTTCCAGATCTCTCTCCAACGCGCCTCGCTCATTACGAGAATATCTAGTTTGTATTCATCCATGATTCGACGTCTACAAGATGTATCCCTTACCAAGGACCTGCATTTGTGCTGACAATTGTATACGTCCCAATGCGCAGGAAAACTTTGTTGTTGGATAATAAGTCCTCCTTACAGAGTACGAGTCCTTATTACACCAAGATTGCTGGGTCGAGTTTGGGGGGAAGCAGTTGTCCATAGGCATATTTGTGGGGGTTATAGTAATCGGTTTTTATTAAGAATTTCAAGGTGATATAGCCCTACGCTTGAGGCACCCTGCGGTCTGCGGGCGGTTGCCTTTCGAGAACCTCTTACAGGTGGCTTAGCCACCTTACCCTCTCAGGCAAAAGGGTAACCTTTTGGATTCTTAAATCGTTGGTTTTCTCAACACCAGTCCGTTTGGTCTGGGGCCACTTACTAGAAAGCTGTTAAGATACCGACCCAACCTAGAGCCGGTGGCATCATCGTAAACACTCAACTTAATATTTTACATTTTACACTTATTCATTTCCTAAACCCTATTCTTATTTATTAACATTATATCAATAATATCAAATTATGTCATTTAATTATAATATACCGGTTGTTTCTTTTAAACTGAGACTCGATCAAATATCTCGAAAAATTAGCCACTCTACGGAAAAAAATGTCCATAATCAAAAAATTTAATCATACCGCGGGGGAAATACATTAGTGTTAAAATTAGTAGCCCCCCCCCCTCCATGTAGGTGTGGCGGGGGGTAACTTTTGAAACTAAGATAGGAACACCTATTTTTTTATTGCAGATTCGGATTCTACGGCTAAAAAATACGTAGGATTTGACTGAAACATTTTGTTCGGTTCATGATAGTTTTATTGCAGATTCGGATTCTGCGGCTAAAATTTTTCGTAGTTCAATTTTTTCAATTTCTTCTTTTTAGAACACACGCATTCGATTCTGCAATACGTTTGAAAAAAAAACATCACGTTTTCATTGGAAATACTCGAAATTCGTTCATCAAAACAATTTTATTAATGTAAATGGCAGGTCAAATGTGATTTACAAAACTGAATTTCGTCGATTACAACGCCATCTATCATGAACCGAAACAAAATGTTTCAGTCAAATCCTACGTATTTTTAGTCGTAGAATCCGAATCTGCAATAAAAAATAGGTGTTCCTATCTTAGTTTCAAAGTTACCCCCCGCCCCACCTAACATGGAGGGGGTGGGGCTACTAATTTTAACACGAATGTGTATTCCCCCGCGGTATGATTAAATTTTGATTATGGTCATTTTTTCCAGAAAAGAACTTAGAAAATAGAAATATTATAAGATACAATGGTAGATCTTGTGAAGAATTATGATAGCTGTTTTTAGGGAAAGGGTAAAGGAAATTATTTTATTTCATTTTATATCCCTACAGAGATGAGGTAGAATTCTTCCTAATTCAGGAATATGGATATTCGAACGTTTACAGGGCTTATGACCTGTCACTGGCTGGGTTAAGTGGCCACTTTATATACTACAACATTCCCCCATTCCGCTTATTAGCGAATATCCACACCAGGTAATATTTTTAATTTTGTATTTATGTTACGAATCGAAAACCATTCACCAGTGCGTTAATAGCTCCATCTATGCATTAAAAAAAAAAATATTTTCAAAAGAATTTTTTTTGTTTACATAGATATACTTAAAAACACACATACATGTACAACAAAAAAAATATATATGAACAAATATCCCACCAAGGCATAGCCTGTTTGTGTGTATACTGTGAAAGTCATACAGTGTGCACGTGGCAAAAGAGAAAGATAAAGTCATGTAGAAATGGAAAATTAACAGATAAACATTGATTTTTTTATTTTATTTATTTTTATTTTTTTGGGATATCAACAGTAAATACAGGTTATAGAACATAGACAAAACAGTAAGATAATAAACCAATAACAGATATCCACAAGTATACGGGAATAAGTATAACAAACAAGAAAAAGGTGTAATTGTGTATGTGTGAGTGGTGGTGTGGTGTGAATGAGAGAGGAGTGTGTGGTGGTGTATATAATGTATGTTATAGTGGGTGAGAATGAGAGAGGAGTGTGTGTGATGGATGATTATAAGTATGTAATAGTGGGATGAGAATGAAAATGTGTATAAAAACGAAAAATAAAAATAGCTCTAATTGGAACCTATTAATTGTTTTGCAGCTTGTAATTTGAAATCTTGTTTTATTGCATATAAATGGGTCGATTGTATTGAATTTAGAATTATATTCTCTAACTAAGCGTATAAGAGGGGAATTTTGAGCATAATTCGTACGCACCACTGGTACGTGAAATAATGATATTGAAGTTTAGTATTTATTAGCAAAATTACTTCATTTTTTGTAATTAAGACTCTGACTAAGTTAAATTAATTACTAGTAATCGCCTGCAGAACACAATAAAACATGAAAGTACCAAATAAAATTAAAAAAACATTGACATAGAGGTATGAATGTCTAAAGCGTTCAGCTTACCTTTGTGGTTAGAGATTATTACTCCCTTTCTGAACTTAATCTCTGGAACATGAAATATATTTACATTATCACAGTAAGGATTCAGGATTTTCTGTAATATTTTGTTTCAAACTTCCACATTCGCCAACAAAAAATGCAATAATCCTGTTTTAAACGGGTCTTGTTAACGTTATTTAACGCTACGATGACAAAGCTAGCAAATAAAGGGAAGTTAAATTACTTTGCTGGCTGCTTTCATTACCCTTGATAAGAAAATTAACGCTATGGAAATTTAATCTTAATAAGTACAGGGGGTGTCTGTACTAGTTCCTATACTGCATAATATACTAAAGTAGACTGGTATCTTACAGGGGATAATCAAATTTTCTATAAGGACGTCCGTAAGTGGAGAAAGCAATTTGCCAAAAAGGTATCGATTTAACTTTCGCATAGTTCATAGCAAAACTTGAAATCCTTAAAACTAATATTGGGTATTAGGTATTTTACGTTTTTAATAACAAAAAAGACAGAACAGCTTAAAAACAATAGGTTTACCCACTGAAGAAACATCGATGCAGAATGCAACACACAAAACGCCAAGACTGACCATGATGTAATAAATTATTATTTCTTATTTTTATTGAATAGTATTTTTATTATTGTCGCTCAACAAACTGATTTTCCCTGTGATAACTTTATATAACATGGTTGCTTATTTCGTAAGAGTCAATGCTCATATGATTTATTTAATTTTACATGAAAAAGTTTTTTGTCTTACTGCCTTGGTGCAATAAAAACAAAGTAAATTAATAAATCTTTTTTTTCCAGCGCCCAATCAAACAGGAGTTAGTGAAGAAATACGCTTTGTTCTCAGCCAATTTAGGAACGTTGGTAATGCACATTGATTTGCCAGTATCTGGATACATACCAGGACAACAAATCAAGATACATTGTCATGTGAATAACAGGGGAAAGGTTCCTATCAAACACTTTCTTTTCTCATTCGAAAGGGTAAGTTAAATACTTGATTTAAAACATGAATTATTTAATATTGAGTCGTGGTATTTTACTGGAGTTCAAAATAAGAAGGTAACTCCGAAAAATCTTTGGTGCGCTATTAAATTAGTTTGACTTTGTAAGGAATACAGAAGTTTACCTCCGACTAAATATGGACGCTGCAACAACTGTCATCAGGAAAAAAAGATTCGGGACATACACGAATGTCTCCCGTGAACCTGAATGAAATAATCCTGGTCTATTTTACAATGGTATTTGACAATTCGTCAGCATTATTACAGAACGTATTCACGATTTGGGAAAACCAACAGAAACTGGTGATTGGTTAGCTTTGATGCAGTTTGTGGAAACAATATGCTCCACAAAGGGAGCGGATTCGGACTGATGGTGATTTTAATTCCACAGAATATAGCATATACGAGTATTCGCAGCTCTTGTGTTCAATTGAAATTACAATTTGACATCTCAACAGAGACGAGAAGTTTGGAAGGGAGTATGGATATCTAGGCGTATACAAAGCTTATGACCCGTCATTGGCTGGGTTAAGTGGCCACTTGATGTATTACAACATTCCCCGTTTGCTTAAATCCAGTTTTTGTCTACAAGTATTTGGACACACTTAAAATGTTGTTTATAGTCAATCGAGCCTAAATGATTACAGGTTGTGACATACATTATCTTATCTCCTTGTCACAGTTAACGGATAGTTCTTGTGGAAGCAGACAGAATCCAGGTTTAAAGTTGTTCTTACTGTTCCACTCATTCCGCCATCATTAAAGGTTGTGACCTACTTCAGCACATCTCCCTGTGCCAGGAAACGGATAGAGAAGAACAGATTAGTGGAGACAACCGAGATGGAGGTCCACAAGTTGTTTTTACTGTCCTACTCATTCCGCCATCATTACAGGTTGTGACCTACTTCAGCACATCTCCCTGTGCCAGGAAACGGATAGAGAAGAACAGATTAGTGGAGTCTACCGAGATGGGGGTCCACAAGGAAGCAGAGTCCAGGTTCCAAGTTGTTCTCATTGTCCCAAACATTCCGCCATCTTCCCTCTCCAAGAACTCCATTATCACCGTGGAATATGCCTTGAAGGTAAGTAATGAATTAACCTGATTTTAATAGATCAGGGAGGTACTTGAGTATTTAATGTCGCTATTTTGAAGTATCTATGTACTTGTCTACATTTATTGTAGTAAGCACGTAAGCAGTCGAGTCTAAGTTTTAATGAAGTAATAAAATATCCAATGCGGATTTTAGAACTTTAGGAGATTAAATGAAAATGTTTTAAAAAATAATGGAAATAAGTTTTATATCATTATTTGGATTGAATTCAGCACGATATTCATAAAAAATATATGATTTGATATAAAATTTTCAACAAAGCTGTAAAAAATCTTTATCTGTTGCAAATGTTTATACTATGATTGGATATTTTCAACCCCATTTCCTCAGGTGCACGTGAAATTAGTGGGATTATTTTCTGACTTGAAGGAGAATATTCCTATAACAGTTGGTAACGTCCCACTGCTGACGTCATCGCCTGATGGTGAACCTTCGTCTTCTCCTGACTTCCTCGTGTCATCAGATCGCACCAGCATCCCTCCGCAATACTCGGAAAACCCAGAATTTTCAGGTATAACTAGATAAAATAAAAACACCAATACATAAAGGTAATAAAGGAGCTTCGATTTATTTGTGAAATCTCGAAGAACCATTTAATTTGATATTCAAGCGCTTACAAGGTTATCTGTCATCAATGGGATAAGTCGTCATATATACATATTCTCTATTATCGGATATCTACAATTACAAATTCCAATTGTCAGTGCATGTTACCGATTTATAACTAACTAACTAACCATCACGCCATTTCCCCGAAGGGGTAAGCAGAGAGGATAGAACGCCACACCACTCTGTCCTGGGACACTTCTCTTGCTTCCTCCACATTCATACATCTTCTCATGCACGCACGTCGATTATTCCGATTTCTTACATGCCCACTTGCGGGCACTTGTTTAACTTGATCATGCCATGTCTTTCTCGGCCTTCCTCGACTTCTATATCCAGGCACAGTCGCATCATATATTTTTTTAGCCGTTCTTTCATCATCCATTCGCTCTACATGACCGAACCAACGTACTACTACCTCTCCTCAAACCTCTAAAAACATTCTTCATTCATCCTCTTCCCTATCCCTTTCCTTCCTTCCTCTTTTCCATTTCCCCAGTCATATTTTAGTAAGTATATTAATCTTGTAAGTAATGCTATGTAATTTTTAAAGCTGTGTCTTTCCACCAATACTCGGTACAATAAAAATTATCATTAAATAACTGAGGGTTGGTTGGAAGATATTTCTTAAAAGCAATAAGCCCGCCCTTGTACTTTTGCCATGTAATTGTACATGAAGTTTTAAATAAATAAATAAAAGACCTTTCTTAATTTTGTATATAATGCTTTTCTCAGCCTTGAATTCTGCTATAATTTCAACATTAGTGCACCTATCATACATAGTTTACCACACATTCGCCGGAGAGATCGCATTTCAACTGCATTCAATCTACTTTCATCCTTATTTTTCCAACTCCATGCTTCGCTTCCATACATAAGTGTTTGGTACCAGAACTCCATTATGCACTGCCAATTTAGCCTCTTTTGATAAGCACTTATTAGATACTACCGACTTTAAGGCACCATTAATTCTGTTACCGGCACTAACCCTCCTTTCAATGTCTTGTGTCGATTTATTTGACACAATAAACAAGTATTGAAAGTTAGTTGTAAATACTTCTCATCTATATATATTTCTTTGCCTTTATAACGCCTGCATCACACCTGTAGCTGCCAATTTTGGCGCCTAACCAGGTCCCAAAATAGCAGACATCTGAGTTTTGAGAATAGGTGTCTTAGAAGAATATTAGGTGTGCGGTGGTTTGATCCTGTGAAACACCTGTGTGGAACCATAACAGATAGTAGACGGAAGAATGTCGAATGCCTTGCGGAGGGAGAGAAGGGGTATAACAAAAGGACTTCAATCACAAGTCCTCAGGATCAAATGAAACTGAGAAATGACTTCTTGTCTCGAAGCGTCTAAAACTGTCCTACCTGAGAAACTACACGGACCTCGAACTATACACTTGGAGAACCTGATGCCTTGGTTTTACAAGGCATCAGGTTCTCGGCGTTCTGGTCGTCCACTGTTGACAATTCGTCGGCAGTTTGCGTCAGAGCTGCGGGACGTGGACTTGACTTGGGAGGATGCACGGGAGCTGGCGGCCGATCGCTTGGCCTGGAGGCGTTTGTGGATTCCATATGCTCCACATAGGCAGCGGATATGGTATGACGATGATGGTGATGTATAACTTCGGAATAAATGAAGGTAGAAATATGCACGTTTAAAGTTAATAAGTTTTTTGAACATATTTGATTTCAATTATCTTTGTTTCAGGATTACCAACATATGAGGAGTCAGAATTATCAGTTCAGATGATGCAATCGAGTGCAGAAAACAAAATTGCTGATGATGAATACTACGAAAGCTTTCTCGAAAGATGATCCTAATGATCTACGGATAAAGCACCCATGATGTGGATCTTTCACCCTAACGGCGCTATATAAAGCAAATTATTTATTTAACAGAGACCTGAAACAAACTTCAATACACAACCAATGATTAAGATTAAATTAAGATATAAAAGTGGTCTGTATATAGCTGAAATAAAATAATTATATACACATATATACACGTATTATTTTCTTAACTGTTGAACAAATGAACGGGAGTAGGTAGGTATATCGTGGTTTTTATATCTCTATAGAGATGAATTGGATTTTTTTTTCAAATTCGGGAATATGGATATTCAAGCGTTTACAGGGCTTATGACCTGTCATAGGCTGGGGAATAAATATAATGAGGAATGTTGTAGTACGTCAAATGGCCACTTAACCCATCTAATGACAGGTCGTAAGCCCTGTAAACGAATGAATATCCATATTCCCGAATTTGAAAAAAAAATCCATTTCATCTCTGTAGAGATATAAAAATCAATATGTACAAAATATATTATAAGATTAACTACTTACAAAAGTAAAACATGAATAAAAATTCAAAGTTAAACTAAAGTTAAGGTTAAATTCCAACCAATTTTGACAAAAAAGGAACGATTATTTATATATGTATATAATATGAATAAGAATTTGTGTAATTTTACTTAATCTGCGGTACCCATGAAACCTTTTATGATAAGAAAAGAAATAAATTTCAGGCTTAGATTCTAAAGTCATATTACACGTTCGACTCCAAATATGCTGTAGATTCACCAGATTTCGGGTTGTACTACGAGTTTTGTTACTCCATGTATAATATGTATCAAATTAAGTTTCAATGTATTATCATTAATTGATATTTATTAAATTTTTTTTAACTGTCATAAAACTTTTAGTTTAAGGAAAAAAAATCAAGTATCATGTGAAATTGAGTAATAATGTTAGATTTAAATCTAATTTCAAGAATTATTATCCTTATCAATATTTTATCGATTGTAAAGAATCGTCACTTAATTGATATCAAAGATAAAAAATATGCCGATAAATAAATACTTAAGCATACTGACGTAAATTTCAGTAAAACATTTTTTTCTTGCGGGTGTGTTTTTAAAGAGATAAATTCGTGTTTTTTGAAAAAAATTTTGATTAAATTACAAAATGTTTAAAAATTGTAGTATAGTTTATCACGATTCGCCTTTGGGGGTGTTTTTTAGTGGACAAACTGTAAATGGAACTATCAATATAACAGTTGATACACCACAGAAAGTTTTGGGTAAGTTAAGTTAATTAAGATAGCTTTGAAAAGATTTATTAAAAGCTATTCCTTAAACACAGATTCAGTACTTGTAAAATCGGATGGTAGCCTAGTGGTACTTTTTAAATATGATGATCATCAGATATATTTGTGTTATATTATTATTATTATATTATTAATTCATGGTGCCTTACAGTCAGTAATATCTAATAAGTGCTTATCAAAAGGGGAGTTCTGGTACCAACCCTCATGTATGGAAGCGAAGCATGGAGTTGGAAAAATAAAGATGAAAGTAGATTGAATGCAGTTGAAATGCGATCTCTCAGGCGAATGTGTGGTAAAAACTAAGTATGATGGGTGCACTAATGCAAGGCTGAGATAAGCATTATCGACAAAATCAAGAAAGGCCTTTTACGTTGGTTCGGTCATGTAGAGCGGATGGATGATGAAAGAATGGCTAAAAAATATATGATGCGACTGTGCCTGGATGTAGAAGTCGAGGAAGGCCGAGAAAGACATGCATGATCAAGTAAAACAAGTGCTTGAAAGTGGGCATGTAAGAAGTCGGAATAATCGAATGTGGAGGAAGCAAGAGAAGTGTCCCAGGACAGAGTGGTGTGTGGCGTTCTATCCTCTCTGCTCTTCGAAGAAATAACGTGATGGTTAGTAAGTTAGTTAGTTTTATATTATTATGTAATCTTTAATAAACTTCAACCTCTAAAAGTGTGAATAGGATTTTTGGAAATTTATCCCAGCTATAAGATCACGTTTCAAAATTTGGGAATATCAATCCTACTGATGTTTTGAATTACTTGAGCACATCAAAATACCTTGAATAAATTGTTATGTGTGTAAAGTGTAAAGAATCACATCTCTCTAGACATATATGAGGAGAATTTATATGTTTATAAAACGAAACAAACTAGGTACGACAGTTGTAGAATTACCATATCGAGAGAAAGTTTTATTCACTTCTTGTAGTACTGGAAAATCACCTTTGGTAATCCAAACTTTAGTACAAATCAGAACAAGAAAAACATGGAGACAGGTGATACAAAAATATATACTATTAATTTTTTTTGGCATTTACTTTTTTATGATGACATGTTAGATTTATTAAAAAAACCAAATACTCAGTAATAATTCACCACACACGACTATATAAGATATTTTTTAGACCACTTGTTTCGGATATCAATCTATCCATTCTCAGGTGAACTTGTGCACTAACAAAAAATTTACCAAAATGGTTTTAAATAAAAAATATTAAACACAAGTAAGGACCCAACGGTTTTCGAAACGGTGGATCAAAAAAATCTTTCAAGGAAATAATGACTTATTCGAAAATCGAGGATTATACATGGTGTAACAAAACTCGTAGTACAAGTCGAAAACTGGTGAATCTACATCATGTTTGGAGTCGAATGTGTAATACGACTTTTGAATCTGAGTTGAAAAAATTCTTGTTACTTATGTAATTCATCATAACCAGTGCTTAACGCGGACCGTGTATGGGTCGGACGCGTAAACTTTAGGGACGCTGAAACTTAACCTAACTGTCAACTTCCATTTTTGGGCCTAGTGGTTTACGCGTCGCGAGTCCAGAGATCGTCGGTTTCCGAATACCACTATTCAGGACGATTGGTTGATACCTAAACTTTACAATGTCGTGCAAATATATACGAGATTGCTCATTTTAACTTCACAAAGAATCTCTTTGCAATTATTCAAGTAGGAAGTGGCGGTCAAATGGGCAAAGATGCTTTCACGGACTTTGTACAATCCTAATACGTTATTCAGTTATAAACATGAAAGGATTGAATATCTAATTTGTATTCTGTTTTAGATATTACATTGCATGGTATTGGAGAATCAAGGATAAGATGGTCGGAAACTCTAGGAACTCAAGACATTAAAAGAACTATTACTTATTCGCTCATTTATTTCACTATTCCACCCCCCTTATATCACTGCTCAGCGAGTATATCCAAGAGTGGTTTGTACAATATATTTTGAATAACATTATTATAAGGGTGGAGGGAGGGTATGGTAACATACAATTGAACTTATTTGTAAATGAATTAGTTTTATCATGTGTGACTGTATCTTGTTCTTTGGTAGATAATTATAATCAATGCGTAAGTTGGGAAGTCGTACATATAAATATATGTATTGTCATAAGTATTTGACACCTACTTACTGAATAAAAATTTATTAAAATTCAAATAGATTCCTCTTAAATATATTTAAAAACGGTGCTTATAAAAAACGGTTGATCGCAAACGGATGCTCTTAAAAGACCAGTTCTTACAAGCGCACAAAAAGGGTCGTCCTGGAATATATAGTTGATGCGTGTATCAGAGAAGTGGCTATGTACATTTGTTTCTATTCTTAGGCGCTTACTAACAATCGTCTTGGTTTGAAACTTATGTTTAAATGACCTGTTTTGGCGGAAACGCTGTATTAGTAAGTTTTTTTTTTTTTTCACGAGTATTTTAAAAATTAATTACAGAATTAATAAAATTTTAAAAAAATTTTCGTACCTAACTAATAAATCACCATCTATTTTTTTATATTTTTAATATTGTTCGCAGGGTCCATTGTCTAATTCTTACTTAGATTTTGTTTCTAGTATTTTTTTTGTATTATGGATATCCCAACGGAGGACAGAGTAACTTCTGGAAACGAATGTAAGTTTTCTAGGTTAAGTGGCCACTTGATGTACTACACATTCTCCATTCCGACCCATCCTCTGGACAACACCATATATGACAAATTTGAAACTACCATATATTTGTTTTGACAAACCCCCTTTTTTTTTTTTTAAAATTTTTTTTAAATTTTTTCCGGTAAAACTTTTAAAAAAATTTTTTTTTTTTTTTTTTTTGGGGGGTTTTAAATTTTTTTCCCAGGGGTTTTTTTTTTTTTAAAAAAATTTTTTTTTAAAATTTAAAATTTTAAAATTTTTTAAATTCATTTCAAGTTAGCAATTTTAAATTTGGGGCCATGTTTTTGAAAAACTACCCTTTTTTTTTTTAAAAAATATTAAATTTTAATTTTTTTTAAAAAACTTTTTTAAAATTTAATAATTTTTTTTTTTTTTTAAAAAATTTAAAGTTTTTATCTGAAAAAAAATTTTTTAACAAAAAAAAAAAGAAAAAAACTTAAAAAAAATTTTTTTGGGGGTTTCAATTGTTTTTTTTCAAACAAAATTTTTAATTTAAAGGGGGGAAACCCTCATTATTCAATTCCTTTTCCCCCCCTTTCGCGCCTTTCCTTTCAAGGAAGTAGGGGAAGACTTTTTATTTTTGAGTCATCGTTACAAAGGCTGTATGGTGTTGAGAGACGCTAATATTTCCTTTACTGTTTTTTCATGCATGTTTGAAACTATCCCGAAAGCGTAAATCAAAATCAATTTTCAAATTAAATTTTGTTTGCTTTTTTTTGGAAATTCAGCTTTAGTAATGAAAAAAAAAGAAAATAGACAAAACCCAAAATTGTCTTTAGAGTGGGAACAAAAGTGAACCCTGAGGGAAGCCCCCCGAATAAAAATTTTTTTAAATTCTTTTGCATTTTGTTTAAAATTTTTTTGAATTTTTTTGTGGGTTTTTTTCCCGTGGAATAAAAAAAATAATTTTATTTATGGGTTTTTTAATGTTTAAATAAGAGGAGATTATAGCACCCCGTAAATAAATTGGGAGCCATTGGTTCTTCTGGGAAAATTTGATTTCTTGGGGTTTTGTATTTTTTTATTAATACTTTTTTTTAAGAACCTTGGGGTTTTTTTGAAAATAACAGACAGGATTTGTTCCAGGGCAACAGATCCCCATTTCATGTACTGCAGAAAATTCCAGCAAAGTCCGAACAACTAATATAACGTACTGCCTAGAAAGAGTGAGTTTTTTTTTTGTTACAAATATATCATTAAAATTTCGTTCTTTCAAGACCAAATTAGCTTCTACTTAAAAATTTTGAAGTGGGATGAAATATCCCAAAAATGCACGCAAAAATAAATAAAAAATGTTGAAAATAGCATTCATTTCAAATCTTCAACAATGACGTCACTCCTTGCATCTAAGTGTAGTGTTTCCGGTTTTAGTTTTTAAACCCCCGTAGCCACATTTCAAGAAAGTGGACGGCGTTCCATGGCATTTTAATATGAAATACAATCTACATACAAGCTTCTATCGCAAAACAAGATGGCCGCCATTCAGTGTCCCTAGAACAGCTGTTAACAGTATATCTGACAGTTGAGTTGACGGTATTATTTAAAGAGTATATTCATTAAAAACAATGCTCGTTTCAATTGTATTTATAAATAAAACCAATAATATATTATATTAGATCAAATTTATTAAATAAAGAATAATTGAATGAGGAAATCCACTGCTACCCGGAATTGAATTTTAAAAATACTTTCGTGTAGACGCGAATATTTTCAAATTTTGAAGAGGGATGAAATATCCCAAAAACGCACGCAAAAATTAATAAAAAAATGTTGAAAATAGCATTCATTTCAAAATCTTAAACAATGACGTCACTCCTTGTATCTAAGTGTAGTGTTTCCGGTTTCCGTTTTTAAACCCCGTAGCCGCGTTCCATGGCATTTTAATATGGAATACAATCTACATACAAGCTTCTATTGCAAAAAATATGGCCGCCATTCAGTCTCCCTAGAACAGCTGTTAACAGTATATGACAGTTGAGTCGACGGTATATTTTATCTGTGCTTCCCGCGTCAGTTTGCATAGATTTTTGACAGTTTTGTTACTGGCTGGAGAAATACCATGGCTTAAACAACCCGTTTTATGACGTCACTCCTGCAAAAATGACGCACTTAGTACATAGTAGTATTTGGCGCGGTATTTGAAATGTGCAACTTTAAAAAATCGTATCTTCATCAATAACTTATAAAAAAATATTAAATATATTTTTTGTTTAGTTAAATAGTAAGTTTGTAGAAAAAAATTACTTTAGAAAACAGTGGATACCCTCATTACACCAAAGTACAGAAAGTCGGAACCACAGATTATAGTACCGACACTTGTTTCATGACGTAACTCCTTCAAATGACGCACTTAGTACAGTCATTTGGCGCGGTATTTGATATTTGGAACTTTAAAAAATTGTATTAATAACAGAGCGGAAAAAAAAATTAGTTCATACTTTTTACTACGCTAATAGAATTTTTTTTATTTATAAAACTGTGGAATTGCTAATTGTAAAATGCCCATTTCCAGCTGGTTACCTACAAGTGCTTATTTCCACAATCCAAAATCCGACAAGAGAGAAATAAACTAGTGGAGTATATTGGAGAAGGAGTTGCTAAGAATGAAAATAAACAGTTCTTCGTAGCTCTCGCTATTCCTCCTATTCCACCATCATCAGACTACAATTGTATTATTTCATTTGAATACTTTGTGAAGGTAAGAAAACAGTTATAAGATAATCGAAAAGAGTTTTAGAGAGTTTGTCCAAAAGGATTGACCAAACGCTGTATAATGTTTCCAGAATATCTTAATTTTTTCCTTCAAATTCCTCTGGAATTCCTGTGATTTTTATGCAGTTTATTCTTTAATTCTCGGCCTCGTGATGTAATGGATAACAAATTGGGTTGCCATGCGTGAGATAGCGGGTTCAATTCTCGTAGGGGTCAAAATGAAATATTTATTTAGGTACATGTGGTTTTCAAGTTAATATTTCAAGCGTGATACCTTAGACTGGCACTGAAGCGAACTGATCATCTAACATAAATATTTAAACAACATTTTGGGTCGTTTTCAAATATCTGTATACAAATCTGGATTTATCCCAAGACGGGAGTAGGTATATATTTTATTGTTATATCCCTACAGAGATGAGGTAGAATTTCTTGACTAATAAGCGGAATGAGGAATGTTGTAGTACCTACATAAAGTGGCCACTTAACCCAGCCAATGACAGGTCTTAAGCCCTGTAAACGCTCGAATATCCATATTCCTGAATTTGAAAAAATTCTACCTCATCTCTGTAGGGATATAAAAATAAAATAAATATATAAGTATTTTAATAGGTAATTACGTATAATTACTGCCTTTTTTATCTAGTTAAGTATTGTTTGCTTATTTCTGGTCAGTACAGTATATTATCTACTAAAAGTGTTATTATTACCTTTGAAGAATAATGTTATCCTAATATTATAAGAAAATAGATTTTAAATCAAATGTTTGCTACTACTACTTTCCCTTATCCGCACCCGATGGTGCAGTGTATCTTGATCATTTTATTACAAGAAGGTATCCTACCATACGCTATAATACCAGTCCACATAAATGTCCGCCTCGTAGCACAGTGGTGGCGTATTTGGCTACAGTGAATGAGGGAAACGGGTTCGATCCCCGTAGAGGTAAACATGAAAATGATAACGTAAGTATTTTTATAATTAAAATATTTTTCCGTGAAAAACAACTCTTTTTCTTAAACTACAATAACTTTTACATTTAACCAACAAATAATTTTAATTACAGATTCGCGCTATT
>JAGVSP010003396.1:0-61191 GCA_022494985.1 Micrasema minimum | reverse complement strand
AAGGGGTGGCAGAAAGGATAGAACTCCCACACCACCCTGTCCTTGGCACACTTCCCTTAGGCACGGCATTAAGTACAATATAAACATGGCATTAAGTACAATATAAACATGGGCATTAAGTACAATATAAACATGGGCATTAAGTACAATATAAACATGGGCATTAAGTACAATATAAACATGGGCATTAAGTACAATATAAACATGGGCATTAAGTACAATATAAACATGGGCATTAAGTACAATATAAACATGGGCATAAGTACAATATAAACATGGGCATTAAGTATAATATAAACATGGGCATTAAGTACAATATAAACATGGGCATTAAGTACAATATAAATAAGTATCTAAATCACAAAAGTGAAGACAATTGTAGGTAATTATGATTATATTCTTATTTTTAATAAAAAAACAAACCGCTGCGAAAACCTGTAATTAGAACCTTTTCAATCAACATGATGTCCTCATGATATTCTCTGTTGGTTTTCTAAATAAAATAACATAATTTTATTTTTAAAAGTATTACTTATGATTTTTAACGATCAAAATACCCATACTTTAATAGTACCTATTTATTATTATATTACATACCTACAATTTCTTTTACTATTCTGCGAATTCGTACCCAATAATATGTTTGGAATATTAATAATAAAATTACTGCGTGTTAAGTACCTGCTTATTGGCTTTAAAGATTAGGCTAATGCACACGATGCATTAATAATTTAATTGCAATATTATAGAGGAATAACTAACTGTAATAATTAAGTACTGATGAATGAGTTGCATTTGAAATGACTGTATTAGTTTGAAGCGATTAATACAAAACTTGTAATAAATGAGAAACAGCAGTATTATGTTAATAGTATTTTATAAGTACCTACTACTACTACTATAATACATTCCCTTATCCACACCTAATGGTGCATAGGGGACTGCATTGGTACACGGAGTGCAGTGTTTCTTGATCATTTTATTACATGAAGGTAGGGTAATCAATCTTACGCTTCAGTACCAGTATTCAGGATCAGACATGAAATATTTATAGTATTTTAATAAAGCGCTCCTGAGGTGATTTTCCGCAATAAACGACGTTTTACAAGTAAACCAATTATTATCTTCTTATTTTATTTATTTTTTTTTTTTTATGTTAAACACATTTTTTTTTTCTCCTTTTTATAATTTATTATATTTTTATTTGATTCTGGTCTTGTTTTTCTTTTATTTTGTTTTATGTATATTCTGTATCAAAGATGATGCTAATTAAAATGATATTATTGTTATTATTATTATTAATATGCATAGAATTCTGGGTGTTTTTGGTAAGAAATTCAGTGTTCTCCACAAAATTTAAAATATTAAAATACGGTTTATTTCATACATGTACAGTATATTTTTTCCACGAACAATATTTCATGATAGTTTTGTTTAGTAAAATACTATTTTGGCTATAATTCTTGGTCTTATATTAATACATAATACTAACTTAGGTTTTGCCTAATATAAAAGCGAGAATATATTTTTGAATATCAAATATATATCATCATCATCATACCATATCCGCTCCCTATGTGGAGCATATGGAATCCACAAACTGCCTCCAGGCCAAGCGATCGGCCGACAGCTCCCGTGCATCCTCCCAAGTCAAGTCCGCGTCCCGCAGCTCTGACGCAAGCTGCAGATGAATTGTCAACAGTGGACGACCAGGACGCCGAGAACCTGATGCCTTGTAAAATAGTCAAGCATGGTTAAGGCTCTCGGGAGGCATACGTAGTATATGGCCTAGCCAGCCGAAACGCCTCCGCCAGATGACAGTAGATACCAAGGGTGCCACACTTCTGTGTTCCTTACAAAGTCAAACCACCGCACACCTAAAATTCTTCTAAGACACCTATTCTCTGCACTCAGAAGTCTGCTATCTTGGGCCCTGGTTAGGTGCCACGATTCGCAGCCATAGAGGAGATCGGATGTTTACTCAGTTAAAGCAAAATGCCGTCTTTATAGCTCCTGCATCACCCCTGTTCTCCTTTCAAAGCCAACGTGCATTAATATCGCCACACTACCATTCCATGACGTTTTCCTACTGGCAACACCGGTGGGTCTCTTTTCTCAAAATATTGCACTTTTATTATGTGTTGTGGGATGTATTGGCTTTACAGTCCTTTATACAAATTCTAAAAATAAGGCGTGATTTGCACTTTTACAAGTTTTACATATTCGCGTAAAGTGTCAGTTCCACCTGATTAAACCTTACGTAAAAATATTTCATACGTGTGTCCAATAGAAGGAAATAACTGTGCCAGAAACAAGTAAGAAATAAGTTGTGCGAAGAGGAATTTGAACCTAGACTCCGCAACATTATCTACTGCTAAACCACAACCCGGTGAAACAAGTCAAACAAAAAAAAAATAATCTTGTAAAATGCATCCTCCTATGGAATGGAATTTAATACATTTACTGTAGGTTAGTTACGTCAGCAAAATAAAATAAAAGGAACACAAGGTTCATACATACATATATGTATACTCTCTATCTCGTAAGTGTCACTGGGATCATCCAACAATGGGTGACTATGGGATCATGAGCAGCCATTTTCGCTGCCCACACCTCTGCCCGCGGGCCCGCCGTAAATCATGCCACCAATCTCCATAGCATTAGCCGCGGGAGGCGACTCCAAAACTGCTTAGGCCAGGGATAATCAAACCACGCATTCCGGCCGGGCACGCATAGATCATGCATGAACACTTTAAATCCTTTCTGCTTTCGAAGAATCCTATTTTTAAACCGTAAATAACCACACAACTTCGACTGTAACGTATCTGAATGCAGAGTGTTTGATTTTAAATGCCGTATAAAGGAAACATTACAATATTGGTTAAAGGTAGGTACTCAAACATGGCACGCTGTAACATCGTTTCATAAATGTTTGCTGTTTGTAAACAAGGTTTTTTTAAATTAATAAAATAAATATATTTAGTATGTCGAACATTGAATCCTAATAAAACTTCACAACTATATCCATAACGTCCACTGATGACGATTCGTTTATAGTACCTACGTGAACCTGGCTTGAGAAGGCTTACTGCTGGCAGACTATCGCTTACCTTGGAGTCAGTTTGTGGAATCCGCATACTCTAAATATATTTTTTTATTTATTTTTTTCAGGATGATTTATAAAGCGCTATTTTTGCAGGAAATCGCCTCTAGAGCGCTGTACAGTGAAGACGCTAGATCACAACACGTTTTGCAGCTACCAAGCGCATGGACGGTTGAGATTCTATTCTAGTCTTCTTCAGTTTAAACAGAATTTAATGCATGATAAAAAAAGTGGGTAACTTAACAACTTGCCGTGCAGCTGTCAAAATTTCAAAACATTTTTTCTCTCTGGTTTGTAGAGTAAAGCGTAAAGCTGTGATTGGTTGATACGCGATTGGGTCACGCCTTCATTATGTATTGTCAAATTTCGCTTTTCAAAATCTATTTGATTTTAAATTATTTTATTTAACCTAACCTATCATTAACCTACTGTATAAATTTCATAACCTATTATAAAGGATATTGCTTTTAAATGGCCATTTGATTTAAATTATTTTATAAAAACCAACCTATCTTAACCTACTGTATAAATTTCATAACCTATTATCCATGGATTTAGCAATAGACTAGTCCTCATAAAAAGCACGCCAAGTTGTTAAGTTACACACCAAAAAAAGTATTTTGAAGTTAATTTACATAGATTAATTATATTATATTTCAAAGGTGTGGGTGATGGTTACAAGTTGAAAGCAGAACTTAAAGTGGCCAACTCTAAAACTGGTGTGAACTAAAAACAAACTGATATAACATAAATAGGGACCGGATATGGAATGTTAATGTTGACTTCAAGTAGCGTCATTATTATAATGATTTTCCGAGGAAGGTGAAAACCTTCAAAGGATTTTATAGGTTTGTTTATTTATAGGTTTGATGTCAAACTTTTGATATATTAAAAAATATTAATTTTTACAGTATTCGCCTGAAAAATGAAGCAATGATTTTAAAATGCCAAACCTTTTTACTTTTTATTCCAACCAGTTCTCTCGCCTCCTCCCACGTCAGGCCCGCATCCATCAGATTGTCACCGTCGCGACGGTCTACCAGGACGGCAGGACGGCAGGATCCTGCAGGCGTAAAGAAGAGGCATCTCGGGTTCAGGCTCTCCCGAGGCATCCGCAGTACACGCCTAACACCGCTGCGACTTTACGACTCCAATTACTGGAGGTTGCTGCGTCCGTTCCCAAACTTCGGCATTGGTTATGAAGTCAAACCACCTAGTAATGCCTAGTATCCGTCTCAGACACTTGTTTTCAAAACTCAACAAGCGAGCATTTCTGAGAGCTTTTGTGAGGTGCCAGGATTCACATCCACAAAAGGAGCACCGGCACAATACATGGAGTTAAAAGAGTCGGGTATA
Source organism: Micrasema minimum (assembly GCA_022494985.1). Taxonomy (NCBI): domain Eukaryota; kingdom Metazoa; phylum Arthropoda; class Insecta; order Trichoptera; family Brachycentridae; genus Micrasema; species Micrasema minimum. The sequence continues at coordinate 56,732 of JAGVSP010003396.1, read as the reverse complement.
AACCGAAATCCCAGACAGCACGCATCGTGTTAAAGGTTGCATACACTTGACTGAATGACAACGTACAAAAAAACTAATATATTTTTTTATTGGAATTAGAAACTAAATTTGGCGTTGCACGGAAATGCTATTTGTAGCTTACATTACTGTTTCTGAAATGTATATTGTAATAATAGTTTTTTTGACTAAAAAATTGATTTCTTCAATCTAATTAGATTCCAATTTTTAAATACTATTTTCAATAATACATAATCGGCTTGTGAAAATACAAAACAATCCGTCGATCATTTCACATGAACTTAACAACGCTACCATTTTCCGCAATGGGGAAATCCACTGCTACCCGGAATGGAATTTTAAAAATGCTTTCGTGTAGTCGCGAATATTTTAAAATTTTGAGGTGGGATAAAATATCCCAAAAATGCACGCAAAAATAAATAAAAAATGTTGAAAATAGCATTCATTTTAAAATCTTACACAATGACGTCACTCCTTGTATCTAAGTGTAGTGTTTCTGGTTTCCGTTTTAAACCCCCGTAGCCACATTTCAAGAAAGTGGACCGCGTTCCATGGCATTTTAATATGGAATACAATCTGAATACAATCTACATACAAGCTTCTATCGCAAAACAAGATGGCCGCCATTCAGTCTCCCTAGAACAGCTGTTAACAGTATATCTGACAGTTGAGTTGTCGGTATAAGATATATAAGAAGGTACAGATATAAGAAGGAACAGATAATAATTTGTGCTCCGGCCGTTCGTCTAGCGTCAGTTTTGACAGTTTTGTTACTGGCTGGAGAAATACCACCTACCGCCGCGCCGTTAGCCACCCGTTTTATGACGTCACTCCTGCAAAAGTGACGCACTTATTACATAGTAGTATTTGGCGCGGTATTTGAAATGTACAACTATAAAAAATCGTATCTTCATAAAGAACAAACAAAAAAATTTTTTTTTGCTTAGTTAAATAGCACGCTAATAGAAAAAAATTATTGAGAAAACAGTGGCATTGCTAATTATGTTTTGATTTTTAATTACTTTTGCAAAAAAAAACTTGTGTAAGTTTTGTACATACATACATAAAATCGAAATGCCTAGGTATTTACCTATTTACATCATCAAATAAAAAAAAATTGAATTATGAAATTTTCTCCGAATTACCTGAAGGACGCGGACGTAATAAAATTATTTTGTAAGTGAGAATCTCACACTCGCTCGCACGCCGCGCCTGCGCCTGGTTGAATGTTAAATGGTCTGTAAGTAGGATCGGAATCTGAACTTTGTACAGTCAATTACAAATCGTATACCTTTAATAATATTAATTTGTTCCATGTGGCAACTTTACTGCTTATAACTTGTTGCATTTTTATCAATATACCTAGTTACTATAACTAACTAACCAACACACCATTTCTCTAAAGGGGTAGGTAGAGAAGAAATTATTATCTTGGCAAGCTTTATTGTTTACTCCATATTCATACAACTTCTCATGCACGCACCATGAATACTAAGCTGAACGAATACTATCTAGACTTTAGGGAAGTGGCATACATGCTATTTTCATTTCAGTACTACTTCATTTAAACTGGGTGGCCTCTTAGCTTAACTTGGCATATGAAAGAGATATAAACATGTTTTTTTACAGAAATGTGGCCATAAAAGTCAACTGTTTAATCTTAACTTAAAAACAATAACATTTGTAAGTTTCCGTTCAAGGTGGCTTGTTGCGCCGTCCCCCAAGGTCAAAAACTTGAATGTTTATTAGGACCCCCATACTCCAACAACACACGTAAATACCGTTTTTGTCATGCCCATGTTTTCTAATTTTTTTTTCTTTCTATTAGCGTGCTATTTAACTAAGATTTTTTTTTGTGTGTTCTTAATGAAGATACGATTTTTTAAAGTTGCACATTTCAAATACCGCGCCAAATACTACTATGTACTAAGTGCGTCATTTTTGCAGGAGTGACGTCATAAAACGGGTGGCTAACGGCGCGGCGGTAGGTGGTATTTCTCCAGCCAGTAACAAAACTGTCAAAAATCTATGCAAACTGACGCTAGACGAACGTCCGGAGCACATATTATTATCTGTTCCTTCTTATATCTGTACCTTCTTATATATCTTATACCGTCAACTCAACTGTCAGATATACTGTTAACAGCTGTTCTAGGGAGACTGAATGGTGGCCATCTTGTTTTGCGATAGAAGCTGTATGTAGATTGTATTCAGATTGTATTCCATATTAAAATGCCATAGAGCGCGGTCCACTTTCTTGAAATGTGGCTTCGAGGGTTTAAAAAACGAAAATCGGAAACACTGCACTTAGATACAACGAGTGACGTCATTGTGTAAGATTTTGAAATGAATGATATTTTCAACATTTTTAATATATTTTTGGGTACATTATTGAGATATTTCATCCGACTTTAAATATTCGCGTCTACACGAAAACATTTTTAAAATTCGATTCCGGGTTGAGCAGGAATTCTTCTTTGTGTTTCTTGGCCTTCCTCGACTACATCCAGAATTAAGTAGGTACAGTAAATGAAAGGTTATTGGAAATGAAGAGCAATGAAAAGTTAAGGAAATTCGCATACCTTCAATAATTTTTCTCCGTGAATGTATTGTGTTCAGCGCGCGTTCGGATTGATTTCAACTTTCCCTTTCATACTCTTAATAATTATTATTGATGAAAAATTCCAACCCAGGATGGAGAGATACCTACTGAATGTTAGAAGAAACACACCATCATATTGAATAAACATCAGTGCGAGTAACACATTCCTTTCGGATGCGAAATTTACATATTTTATATTCTCCGTAGCTTTTTTCATACGCTGCCGCTGATTTCATTTTATTCAAGGTCTTGCTTACATGTATAGAAGCGCTCGACGATATGAGATTCCGTTATGAATTTTGGATTTGAATGACGCTGACGCGACGGTTACAACGTGCATGTTATGGCCATCCCGGTATACCTATGTAGTTGGCATACCGCACCGTGAGGACAGTAGTATTTCAACTGCAATTAAGCCGCGAGTGGAGGCAATGCAGACAGAAAATTAATATAGGTACGATTTGATATTGAAAGAAATTCCTTTTTATTTTATTTCATATCAGACTGAATCATTCCAAGATGTTACTTTTTTAGCAAGAGCGTATAAATTTTAAAAAATATACATTTATCAAGTAAAACAAACCTCGATTCATTTATTTATTTACATACACTATTTAATTTTTATACATTCGAGCGATTTCGGAATTACCACCCCTTCTTCAGGATTGTATAGTTCCATAATAATGTTAAGATTTTAAGTTCAATAATGTAATTAAAAATTTAATGTCAATATTTACCCCGTCGGGAATCGAACCCGTGACCTCATGCATGGTAACCCAACGCACTAACCACTACACCACGAGACGGACAAAGTAGATATTTTTCATGAAAGATAATATCAACAGTTTGTGAAATTTGAATTACCACATAAAATAAACATTTGACTACGTAATAATTGTTTCAATAGCCGGAAATAACTTAGCCAGTAGGCAGGAAACAAGTTGTGCTGGAGTGGGATTCGAACCTAGAGATTCTAATCCGCAGTCCTCGAATTTACCACTATACCACACAACCCGGCTCTGTTATTTATTGTGTTTATATATTTTTAGTCATAAATAAAATTCATTAATTTAAAATCAATATAACGCATTTGGCCTGGTGCATTCAGATGTAAAAAATATATCTAATTCTCAAGAGCTGAGATGCAACATGCTAAATGTTTTATATATATTTTTGAATATGAATTAAATTTATTTACGGCTTAAAATATAGTAATCACGCAATTGACGCAATACATAACAAAAATGTAAACATTCTTATTATCTACTTTATAAGTATAGGCTGGGAATGAAATATTTTTATGGTTTAAAGACAGGTAGCTGTGTTTTTTTTTTTACCTTTACCTGTAAATTTGACAACGTCGCTAGACAGTCATGTGTTATCCTAATGTTTGGTATTCGTGCTGCATGTGTGTATTTATGTGAGTGTGTTTATCACGTATCACCCACACCGATGCGACCGGTGTGTTAGTGTGGGAGATAGGGATGCCACCTGCTCACTATTAAACTCCCATATTGTAACAATTTAATAGGGTTTTTTGTTACCCCTCGCGCGATACGAGCCGTGTGCTCCTCGCTGGCTGAATTTAATAAAATATTAAATGCAATTAAAAATAAGTTAACAGTTAATGAATAGTAAGACTTTTAGAAAATTTGACAATTTATCAATGTTATGAATTAAGACTTTCACGTGCTTTACCGCAATATAATTTTTCTTACCTTATTTTATGCTACCAAAAATATGAACAAGTTCTGATATTTTAAGAAGTGATATTTTAAACATGTAAAAATACGGTTTTTCTATATTTATGTAAAAATATGGTTATCTTGACAATAACGCAACTACAAACGTCATACACAGAGCATAGAAAATACGGACTGCCAGCATTAAGAATATTTTAAATGATTTATTTTCATATTTTAACAATACATATTATGCCAACACGTAGGTAAGCGATATGTTACTTTTTTATGTTATATGTATTTCATGTTTTTTTTATGTAATAAAATGATCAAGAATCACTGCACTTGGTGTACCAATGCAGTGCCCTATGCACCATTGGGTGCGAATAATGCCCACTTTATATGAGACAGTTTCTTGTTCAGAAAAACTACACAGTTTATTGTTCAGAAAACTGTGCAGTCTGTCAAACTTCTGTCAAAAGACACGCTAAATATGTGTATTTTTGAAACGCGATTGTAATGTTATTATCGTATGTTTGCTCTCAGGCAATTGTATATTTAGCTAATAATGTAAATATGTTATTGTTTTTTTTTACGTATTTAAAAAGCATACAATAAACCAATGTATATTTAAACGTTTTACATAAAAAAATTGACTGTCATGTCAGCTTAAATCTGACACTAGCACACAGTTTTTCATGCAGTTTTAGCTTTATACGGGACCGTTTTCAGACTGCACAGGAAACTGTGTAGTAAACTGCGCCATATAAAGTGGGCTTAAGGAAAAGTAGTAGTAGCAGTAGTATTTTTTTAACGGTAAATTCCGTTAATATTAGATAATAGATGATTCTATGTCGATTGTTGAAATATTAAAAGATGACGTCGACATAATTTATTGGGGTAAAATGTCGATGCGACATTCCAGTGTGGTGGCCGTAATATGCACGGCACTTTGTGTGGCATTTTTGAGGTTAAAAAGGCATAACCGCCACGCATTCCTATGGCACATAATAGTTCGATCGCTGGTGAACTTTTTAAACGGTCGTGTTAAAACTGTCTGTGTGTACCGTACAGGGCCGGACACACGAACGATTTCCATTAAGTTATAATAATAATAATAATATAATAAAAATACAGTCAATTTTTATAGCGCCGTTTTCGTGAGTAAATCGCTTCAAGGGCGCTGTACAGAACCTGCCATCTGAGCAGGGACCCTATGCTGGACTAAAAGCCCTATGCTGGACTACGATACTCAATCACTCGCCATTTTTAGTCCAGTACAAAATATAATCCACCAACTGCCTCCAGGCCGCCAGCTCCCCCGTGCATCCTCCCAAGTCAAGTCCACGTCGCGTCGCGCAGCTCGCAGCGCAAACTGCCGACGAATTGTCAACAGTGGACGACCAGTAAATATGCCTGTAAAATAGGCAAGCATGGTGGCGGCTCTCGGGAGGCATACGTAGTATATGGCCTAGCCAGCCGAAACGCTTTCGCCGGATGACAGTAGATACCAAGGGTGCCTCACCTCTGTGTTTTTAACTTTTCAGGCACCCCAATAGATACCTAGGTAGATACCTACTCATTTATGATACCAGCCCAGAGTACCTACGTAAGTATGTATTGTATACATTATTAGTTGTGTCGTTCAGTACTTAAATTGAACGCACTGTACGAATTCTGTATTGATTTGGATAGATTAAATAATAAATGCGAGGATAGTTCATAATGACATGTATTGTATTTCTCTTAGCATTAAATTATGCTAATAATAATTATTCTCGGATTCTGGGACCTCATCAGCTTAGGTACAACATTAAATCGATTTGAAAATAGCACTGTACTGTGGGAAGCTATTTCGCCTTGTCAATATGTGCCTACCTAACATAAATATTAAATATATAATAGATCAGCCATACTCAACCTTTTATCGTTCGCCATCACCCAACATGAAGACCCACAAGACTGGGACCATGGAAATATCTACATATAGATAAAGGTCCGAAATCCATATCAAATCGACGGTACAAGGTCGATAAGCGCTTGTATCGACCTTGTATCTCCGATTTTCTATGGATTTTGGATCTGTATCTACATGTCGGTATTCCCATACTCCCTGCCGAGGCCGCAATTATGGTTTGTAGGTTCTTTTACAGAACCGTGGTGCTGGGCCTGCTTTGTATTTACAAATATTTATGTACTTATGTAAGGAATAAAACATATACCTTAAAATTTTATGAGTAAAACAAAAATTACGATTGAGCTTATCTTTTTTTACTTTTGACATGAATTTTAAAGTCACCGATCAAAAAAACAATTACATCCCATATTTGTATTTTAATATAAGGCCATTCTTTCAAATTCAATTGCACTTATATGTGTAAAGTATTTTTATTGAAAGTATTTGAAAAAACGCCGCAGGCCAATTTTTTAGGATTTTGATGTCCTATCAACACGGAAAATATAAGAAATGTTTAAAATACTGCCTTAATGCTAGCTAATAAATATGTGTGTAACAATCTGATAAAGATGTATGTAATAAGAAATTTCATTAATACTTACATAAAGACGTCGCGCCGCGCCGCAAGCGAATTTTTTCGTAATTGGAGGTTAGAAGTGTACAAATATATTTTGTGTTTCGTATCCCGATCATTTTATTACATGAAGGTAAGGTGATCAGTCATATGCTTCAGTACTAGTCCAAGGTACAGTACACACGAAATATTAATATGAAAATCACATGCAAATAAATATTTCATGTTCAAGCCCGCGAATTGAATCGAATTGAACTTGGTGTGCCAATGGGTGCGGATAAGGGGAAAAGCAGTAGTAGTAGTAGTTTGTGTTTGTGCAGCACATAAAAACTTTGTGGGCCTCATGCAGCCCTCGGGCCGCAGGTTGAGAATGGCTGTCAGATTATTACGAACCCCTCTTACCATGTCTTGTATGACTTGGATTTGATTGACATTTGAGGCCCTTGGATTCAAACATATTCAGCAGCAATACTTGCAATACAGCAAAAAAAAAAAAAAAAAATACTTGGCCAAACACGTAAAAAAATCTGTTAAAAAATCTGTAAAATAATGCTGTAAAAGTTGTTTTTCTAACCAGAAATTATCAATAAATTCGTGAACAGTTTTTTTTTGAACGATATTTAAATAGGATATTGGTATTTTTATATTAGTTTCAATTACCCCAATTAATTGATGATTAATCATATTCATTAATATTGAAAGGGGTCATTATAACCATTTACAAGCATATTTGTCAATATGCGTGAAAAAACGAAAAAAACGGAATTTTAAGATTGTTTTTGTAATGTGTGAATCATTTAAACTCTATACCTACATATATATACTTTTATTGTATGTAGCATAAAAAATAATCGTAGGTGCCTCTGTGTGCAATCGATAACCGTCTCTACGGGTAACCAAACGAGTTCATATTATGTTCCTAGAATAATATTTTTTTGGTCGGAACGATGAAATGGTTCATAGCCATGAAAAATGAAAGATTTTTGCAATAATTAATTTGTAATAATTAAATTCACAAAAAACCATATTAATTTGTTTATCATTAAAATAACTTTTCGAAGGTTGTTTTATGACAACAATATGTGGTGACAATAACCGAACCTTCAGACACAACAGCTATCTAGATGTTTATCTGCATGTCAAATCTAAAGAGATTCTTAAATTACACATACCTGTAGTTTAACTTATAGTTTTTGTATGCTTCATGACATTTGAAAAGTATTTCATAGTTAAATAAGTAGTACCCAATGACTAAATTTTTTTCAATGTCTAAAGAAACCCATGCTATTTTTATGTGATATTTGCATTGATTTAAATTTGTAATTTTTTATTCATGTATTATAAAAGGTAGCCCCGAATTTCTTGAGATTTTTAAATAAATTAAAATAAAGTTACGTAATAAACGTGTAATTGTGTTGATGTATGGTAATTGTGGATATAATTTATTAAAATAAGTAGTATTTTGATGTTCTCTGATGCAATCTAATAATTAATCATTGATTTATGAATGAATTATTTTTAAAATCTCTCCCCTATGATCGCTCCCCTAGCCAATTTGAGTTGACGATTATATTGGGAATCACCGGTCTTAAGGCTTTATTGTCGCATTATATGTCGAGATCTTCTCGCGGCAGGAAATATACAAAGGCAGCGTTTTATCGACATCGACAAGCGAACTTCTCGACACAGGTGCGTGATTGTGAAAGGGATCCATACATCGCTAAGCCTATTTATATACGGATTTTCATATTACGGAAGGATCAGCGATAAGAGGTTAACGAGGTCCATAGAAATGTTTATTTGTAAAGAAAAATAATTATTGGAAATGGAAAGGTTTAATTCCCAAGGACGATATTTATTCACTTTTATCAGAATTAAAACTGAACAAAGAGGCTCAATTTTATTCGGTATTAAAAAAATTAAAGCTTTGACATTTGAATTAGATCAGAGAGATAAATAAATTGTTTTAACGTAAATTCATGGGGGTGAGTAAGAGAGAGCAGGTACGATTCGCACACCTTTTAAAAGGAAAACGTATGGCTATTCTAAAATAATTTTAACGCTCAGGTATTACCCATATAATATAAGGCTTAAATAATATTGTAGTTTAGTATTTTTTTTTTTTTTTTTTAAATAAAAAGAAATTATGCAATCTTATGATATTTGCACATATTTCAATTTGTGAATACTATTTTCAATAAAGCCTAAGCGGCTTGTGCTTGAAAATAGGAATCGAGTCGTGTCGAAGTGGGGATTCGAACCGACGATCTCTGAACATATTGATACAAAACAACATGTCCAAGCTACGTTGATTTTCCTAAAAAATGTAAATCGTACGAATGTAACCACATGGGACATGGGGGGTGGGGGGGGTGGGGGTGTGGGGGGGGGGTGGGGGTGGTGGGGTGGTGGGGGGTGGGGGGTGGGGTGGTGGGGGGGGGGGTGGGGGGTGGGGGGTGGCTTCGTACATAGCGGGAGACTCACTAAAAAGTAGCATAAATGCCCATCATATAAAATACAAACATTTGTTGCGATCAAAATTAATGCACTAACTAACTAACCAACTAACCATCACGCCATTTCCCTGTAGGTATAGCCAGAGAGGATAGATCGCCATATCACTCTGTCCTTACACTTCCTTCACTTCCTCTAAGTTCATACATCTTCTCATGCACACACGCCGATTATTCCGACTTTTCACATGTTCCCTTTAAGTACTTGTCGTACTTGATCATGCCATGTCTTTCTCGGTCTTCTTCGGCTTCTACATCCAGGCGCACTTGCATTATAACTTCTTCTAGCTGTTCTTTCATCACTCATTCGCTCCACACGACCAAACCATCGTAAAAGCCCTTTCTTAATTTTGTCGAAAATGCTTATCTCAGCCTTGCCCTCTGCTCTAATTTCGACATTTGTACACCTATCATACATAGTCTTACTACAATTAGATCGCATTTCAACAGCATTCAGTCTACTTTCATCCTTCTTTTTCCAACACCACGCTTCACTACCATACATAAGAGTTGGTACCAAAACTCCGTTGTGTACGGCCTATTTTGCTTCTTTCGATAAGTTCTGATTTTCCACTATCGATTTCAAGGCACCATTTACTCTACTTCGGCACTAACCCCTCTCTCAATGTCCTTCCACATTTCCGTCTCTTGTAAACGTATTTCACAAATATACAAATTCTTCAACCTTTTACTATAATCTTACAAACAGTCATATTCACATTTATTTTTTAAAAAAACCATCACATTTGACTTTTCCACATTAATTATCAAATCACTCTCCTTGCACACATCGTAAACCTTTGTGACCAAAGACTGCAGCTCTTCTTCGCTATCAGCACTGCGTCATCAGCGTACAAAAGGCAACTGACAATCAAATCACTCGTTTTTGCTCCCACACCCATATTTTTCAATTCTTTCATGCGCTTATCCATGTATAAGTTTAACAACCATGGTGACATCACACATTCCTGTTTGACTCCTTTGGGGATGTCAAACCATGACGTGAATGACTCATTTATTCTGACACACGCTGCACTATCCTTATACAGGGATGCAATAGCGCGGATCAGGTTGCTGCTCACTCCATACTCCGATAAATTCACCCACAGCTTTTCCCTATCGACTCGATCAAATGCTTTTTATAAGTTGACAAAAGCGCAAAAAAGTTTTTTTTTTTTCGCCAAAAACTTTTCCGTTATATTGCGTAATGCAAATATTTGATCCATACATCCTCTTCCATTCATAAATCCCCTCTGTACATCCCACACTTTGTCCTTAGTCTCTTTTCTTACCCTCTTAATCAGTATTTTTCCTTACATTTTGCCAACAGCGCTCAATAGACTGATAGCTCTGTAATTCCCGCACTCTGCCATACAACCCTTTCCCTTGTATAGAGGCATGGCCACAGCTCTCCTCCAATCAAGGGGAGTATATCCCTCCTCTAGGCACATGTTAAAAAGCTTACGTAGCCATGCGAGATCAGTTTTACCACCTGAGTTCTGCTGAAACATTAAAATACTTTAAAAAAAAAATTCTTTCACAAAATTTCAAAGGAACCATTAACATTATAAACAAACATAAAATTCGTTATAGGCTTGATAATATTTAATGGATCTACTGTCACACTTTGTGATGTTTGAAAGTGAAATAAATAGCGGCAGAATTGTGTTACCCCTTAGTTACTAGAATCTACCTCACTCATAACTGTACGAAGGTGCCCCCCCGAACCCATATATATTCGATATATTAATTCGAGATTAAAATAACCACTAAATGTATACCGTAATGAATGCTTACATAAGAGTATGGCATTATTATAATAAATTACTTTTGCAATTTGAGCAAACCAAATTAAAACTGAACGCATTCAAAGACGAATCAAAATATTACTCCCGTGGAGCGAAAATACGTATCGCCTTGTTCCAACAAAGCTGGTGGCTGCACTGCCGATGCCGCCCAGCCTCGCGATTGGCCTAAGTATACCGGGTGTCACGCACATACTCATATACGAATTCAACTTGAAAGATAGTGTGAATATGACTAGTGTGCGAATGTTACCCGCTCTCCCTTACAAACACATCGTTCTTTCCGGATCAGAGCCAGGATGGAGTACAGTAAGCTGGACCTAGGCCACCATGTGGTTTAGGTGGTATCAGGACACGGAGAATTTAGAGGAAAGCTTCACGAGCTCACCCTGGTGGCGAATCCTGGTTGTGCGTGCGTAGCACCAAACCAGTCCGCGGAACACATTCTTTTGATGTGCCCACTACTGGAGGATTGTAAGGAGACCATGTTGGACGAGATGACTGAGGTCATGAGGCCGGCATGGAATCCCGATTTCTTTGCAAATGGGGACACTTTGAGCTTTTCTCGGAGTTTGGCGGAGTGGTGTGCAGAGGTGGGACATCCTTAGGGGTGAAAATCCTCAGTGGAGAGCTCAAAATAATAAAAAAATAGGTAATAGATGCATGAGTAACTTGGTGGATGGTGGATGATGGATGATGGACTGGGCAGAACTCATATTTGTGAACGTTCATTCCCATAAAAGGAAGTAGTTATAACTAGTACTAACAATATATTTAGTGGGGTCTGATCGCCCTCGTCGCTGGGGCTGCGTTTCTAGGGACTAGCGTAGACTTTCTTTGGTGGGATCCTTCTTTCTCCTTTCCTATGGATATTTTGGGTAAGACTGTTTTGTTAGGATGTGGATAGGGTGCGGCAGTGGATGCATGAAATAGGTCCGCCTGGTAGGATGACTGTGATACTGTAGTATGTTATATTTAAGGACGCTGGAGAGTAAGATTTACTCCACAATCTCCCTCCCTCGTGGTCCTTGCTACTTTCTCCTTTTGGACTCAGCCGGGGTTGCTGCCACGTCTTCTCTGCGCGTGGTTGGCGTGAATGTGTTTTTGGCAATCTCCCTTCCTCGTGGTCCTTGCTACCTTCTCCTTTTGGACTCAGCCGGGGTTGCTGCCACGTCTTCTCTGCGCGTGGTTGGGGTGAATGTGTTTTTTGGCAAACTCAATCCTCCTCTCGTGGTCTGTGCTATCTTCTCCTTTTGGACTCAGCCGGTTTGCTGCACGTCTTCTCTGCGCGCGTGGTTGGGGTGAATGTGTTTTTGGCAATCTCCCCTCCTCTCTGTGGTCCTTGCTGGACCTTCTCCTTTTGGACTCAGCCGGTGAATGTGTTTTTGCTGCCCCTCCTCGTGTCTTCTACCTTCTCTTTTGCGCGTGGGTTGCTGGTTAGGGTGAATGTTTTTTTGGCAATCTTGGAGCCGAGACAGTGATAGGAGCAATGAAAGCATTTGGTCGCATATATAGAATTTTTTCTTCCGCTTTTCCAGTTTAGTTGTAGAGTTGTGCTGGACTGAAAAACGACTCAATAGTCTTTAAAACAGAGAAAAGGAGGGGCTTTCATTGCTCTCCTACATACATATAAATCAGTAGGCAATTTTTCATTTGAATACGCGTTACTTTATGCTGTAAAAATAAGCGAGTAGGTATGCGTATTTTTAATATGAAAATGTTATGCGTATTTATGCGTTGTATTACTTTTGGTTATTGAAATATCTTTGTGTTTTTTAATTTTAGTCCTTCATTTAATTTACTTTACTTTGCTGTTTCTAAATTAACTAATTTTAAAATTGCGTTTTTATAGAAGGTTACTGAGATAAACTTTTCTTTTGTTCACAGGTATGCCTGCTCAATATCACCTACAAAAATAATAAGGAACGGACACTGGTATGTAGCTACGTTTATACAAACAGATCATTATTTCGGTAGATTTATAATGCAAGTTTGTCCACAAATATTCAGCGTTGTTCCTAAAATACTAGGTACCTGCACGGAGGAAAGCAATGTCAATAAATAGGAATTTCTCACAATTTCTTCTTACAACCTTTCCCCATGTACCTTATAAAATGACGAGAAGTGTGCAAAACTGATCTAACTGGATTAGAATCTCTGGGTTCAAATCCCACTTCACTACAATTGATTTTTACTTACTGCACAGTTGTTTTCGATTATTTGAAAGCCTAAAGTTAGAATAGGTAAATATTAAATTTGTGTATATTTTCACAAAAGCGCAAATGTTTGACAAAAAAATGGTTATGAGATATTACAGGAAATTATTAAATGGAAAATTGTTTTATTGCTGTGTAATTTTAGTAATGATTACGACACTATGCATTTACTATCTTAAAATGTAAATACAATAGTAAGTATGTTTTGCTGTTAAATGAACTTTGAGCGAAATATTTATAACATGTGCTGCTTTGTACTTTCATTTGAATATATTTTATATTACAATTTTTTTCCGTTCTTTCTCAAGACTCAAGTTCTATCATTTTACTCAAATCATTTTTAGTAAAGCCAAAATTAAATTTACTGAATACGTTTTCGCGAAATTACATTCGAGTATTTTAATTTAAAGGTGATTGCGACTGTCTTAAATTTCATACTTTATAAATTTGGATATTAAAATTATAATTATCAGTGTTTAATGCGCAAATTGAATAGATTGTCAAAACTTTTGCGAAAATTAGTTGGATAAGATTGATATTAAGCGATTTATTATATTGACTCACATGAATTAACTCATTTTATCTTTTACATGGACTTTTTATTTCAGTTCTTGACTAGTATCCACTTATCACAAAAGTCGTATTTGTGAAATAATCAAATACGGCTCTTAAAATACGGCAAACAAGTGAAAAATGTGTTTTACATGTAAAATACTGATATACGTTCATATATAATAAATATATATTAGGTATAGGTATAATATAATATATTAGGTATATCATATATAATATAATATGTTCACAACCGCTTTCTTACAGACTAGATTTAAAGTGCAATATGAGTTGAATAAATAACACAAAATGACATGAAGGTATGAGAGTACGTGGAAGGAAGTTTAATTTATTATTTTCTAAATATCTTTCGATTCCGCAATAGCATCGACCACAACTCCTTTTGTATGGATAATCATAAATTTTCTCCGTAATGATGTGTATTGTATTGTGTTAGTTTGAAAAAGTGCGTCACAATGACGGTCCATGCGAACGTGGATTCACAAGTATGTTGGTCGACAGACAGAATACTGATCCAATGCAGATAGATACATTTTACATACATAGTATTGTTCGCAATCGTTTTAAAATAAAGAAAATTTTAACAGCTTTTAAGCAAAACGCATAAATTAAAAAATTTGTTCTCATGGTGTCTGTATTCAATTTCTAACAATATTATTGGTGATTCCTCCCAAGTTCCTAACAGTTTTTTGAGTGTAGAACTATTAGTTCATTTTTCTCGAATCCACGCATATTTTTCGCACGAATAAAGTTTGAAAACTAAAGGTGAATAGGGCACTGCAATCATCATCATCATCATCATACCATATCCGCTCCCTATGTGGAGCATATGGATTCCGCAAACTGCCTCCAAGCCGGCCGCCAGCTCCCGTGCATCCTCCCAAGTCAAGTCCACGTCCCGCAGCTCGCAGCGCAAACTGCCGACGATTTGTCAACAGTGGACGACCAGGACGCCAAGAACCTGATGCCTTGTAAAATAGGCAAGCATGGTGGCGGCTCTCGGAGGAGGCATACGTAGTATATGGCCTAGCCAGCCGAAACGCGCCTTCGCCGGATGACAGTAGATACCAAGGGTTGCTGTGTTCCTTACAAAGTCAAACCACCGCACACCTAATATTCTTCTAAGACACCTATTCTCAAAACTCAGAGGTCTGCTATTTTGGGTCCTGGTTAGGTGCCATGATTCGCAGCCACAGAGAAGAACAGGTGTGTATAAAAGGCGGCATTTTGTTTATCCGAGTAAACATCCGATCTCCAGACAATCAATCATCACAATCTGCAATCATCACACTATGATTTAAAAACGGTGGTTATATCACAAACTTCATAAATAAAAGTAATTTTTCAGTAATTCCTACTATTCACTCTCCTTATTTTCGTTATTTTCTGTGTAATTCAAATAAAAACAATTTTTATTTTTCTGGTATGATAATGATTTGTTTTCGTAATTGCAGAGACTAAGTCGGATATAAGCGGCATGGCGATAATATTATACTTATAAATTTTCCTGTTTATATCTAATAAATAATAACTTCAACATAAATTGCAATTTTCGCAGCAGTTGAAATAATAAACCAAATACAGATATCCAAAATCAAATACCTTTTTTTTTGCTCAATCTACATCATGGTTATAAAGCAAACACGTCTACAGCAGATTAAGTTTAAGAAATATTTTTAAAAGATTTGTTTTCTAACGTTCGGAAATTATTTCCGTTTGAGTGTCGATACTTAGATGGCTAGAAAAGTTTCCAGTCGCTTACAATAATTTGTATTCTAAACGCAATAATCACGAACATTCTAAATATATTGTGCAAACTTACAAATACCGCTGTTTTGTTATCGCTGGCATTTTATTGACAACATACTGTCAACTCCAAAGAGTTCTTACTAATTATGTATTGTTGGTTCGCTCAAGTTCTTTGTAGGATTTCTGAGTAATTTTCACCTGCAATCGGTTAATTCCACGCTTCATTGCGGAAAAGCGTACCAATTCAATAAAAATAATGAATTAGAATCGTAGGCCGGAAAATTACACAATTCAATACTTCTAAACTATAGAAAATGCGAACAATTGAAAAAAGTCATGAAAAACACGTTTGGTTAATGAAGAAAGGTAGGCTGCATTCATGCATGTAAGTGATATATTCGGAGGCCCCTATTCGTCTTAGAACGGGTGCATTACAGTTTTATTTATAGTAAACAATCATGAGGTTCAACCAAGTGGATTTAAAATTAATTAATTAAAATTCGATTGTGGCCGCTCAAAAACCAATGTAAAATATCTTATATACAACATATAAGTTGTCTTTTATTTATTGTACTTATAATCATAAAATTATGTTGGTAACTAATTCAATGCGAATGCTAATCAAAATAATTATTAAAAAAATCCCGTTATAATATTTTCAGTACTCAAAATACTGTAATACTGAAATAAATATTTCCCCTAATGACTGTTCATTATCTTCGTATACTTCCGCTGTAAGCAGTCGTAACTAGGCTTTGTACTGTGCATCATAGAACTATTTATAAAACCGAGTAATTTATAATACACGCTGCAAGCGTTTTCGCATAAGATATTTTTATGGAAATACGTAATAATTTAACCCAGTTAATTCCTATCTCTGTGCTTTGTTGATAGGAATACGCCATGTTGTTTATGTACGCTCTCCACTGGCAAACTCCTTGAAACGATGTTATAATGTACCTAGTTCACGGGATGAATACTTAATTTGAATGTATACCTTTGGGATTACCCGGCTGATTGCGATGAGCAAATTAAACCTGTATACCTAGGTTGGTATATTCAAAAATCATGTAATGTATTGCAGCACTGTCGTCTTTTGCAAATAAGGTTTATAATATATAAATCTCAACCAGGCATGTTCGTTGTATGTATAATACATGCCAATAAAAATACATAGGCAATCTACCTACGAGAACGTCGATAATAATGGAGCATAAAAATTTTCGTTTTTATGTAAAGTAAGCAGAATATCCCTTAATACGTTTTTTGTCAGCACAATGACATGACCGCGACCCACAAAAACCAATCTAATTTTTCCCCAGTTTTCAAATAAGAAAAAAAAATATTTTAACAACATTTTGAATGTGTACAAATACTTGTAGACAAATTACTGGATTATACCCATGCTGGGCTAATATCAGATATTTTTCATATCCCAACAGAGACAGAGAAAGTCTGGAAAAGAATGTGGATTATCTTGGCGTTTACAGGGCTTATGACCTGTCATTGGTTTCAGGCGTCTTCTAGTAAGTAATTAAGTTCGGATGAGCCTTACCTACACCAATAAAGATTGATTGCCAAAAAATGTATAACAATCTTCTCAACAGATGTCACCAGTGAGACGAACGCGAGTTCAATATATACAAGATTCAAAAATTTGTCATATATGGTTATCAGATGATGGGCTGAATGAGGAATGTTGTAATACATCAAGTGGCAACTTAACCCAGCCAATGACAGGCATAAGCCCTGTAAAACGCCTAGATAATCCACATTCGTTTCCAGAGTTTCTCTGTCTCTGTTGGAATATCAAAAATATGTTTAATTGCTGGTTCATAATATTGATTACATTACTTTTGATTGCCCGTTCGACTACACTGTATATGTGTATATGCACATAATAGTTATGTGCAATTGTAGTGATTGCTAGATGTAATTATTAATATAATATGCCTCTTCATAATCCTTATTATTTTTCTTATCTGGTTCTTAGGTGGTTGCGCACAATCTTAATCTGTTACATTCCATGAATATCAGATTTTATTACATACTAAGTGATGGCATTAGGTTCGTAATATTATTAAGATAGTAATAAACACTGCCACTGTAGACTGTAGTAATAATACTTTAATGAATTTAGTCGCACCCCGTGGTATCCAGTGATTCTAAGCCCGACTGCGACACGGTACAAACTCTTCACACTTAATCACACGTAAGACCATGCTCGCACACCATCCCAAAACAGTTGACTATACAATAATAATTACCTAACTAACCATCACGCCATTTCCCGAAGGGATAGGCAGAAAGGATAGAACGCCACACAACTCGGTCCAGGCATACTTCTCTTGCTTCCTCCACATTTATACATCTTCTCATGCACGCAGGTTGATTAGTCCGACTTCTTACTTTGCCCACTTTCAAGCACTCGTTTTACTTGATCATCGGCACAGTGGCATCATATTTTTTTTTGCCGTTCTTTCATCATCCATTCGCTCTACATGACCGAACCATCGTAAAAGACCTTTCTTAATTTTGTTGATAATGCTGAGGCCTTGCATTCTGCTCTTATTTCAACATTAGTGCACCTACCATACATAGTTTTACCACCTGAGAGATCGCATTTCAACTGCATTCAATCTACTTTCATCCTTCTTTTTCCAACTCCATGCTTCGCTTCCATACATAAGGGTTGGTACTAGAAATCCATTATGAACTGCCAATTTAGCCTCTGAAATGTCGGCAACGCAAAGCCCAAAAACAAATAACTCGGAAAAGATTACCTGTGGACTTAATGTTGCGCTTGGTGGGCAGTGCCCTATGTACCATTGGGTGCCGATAAGGGAGGGTAGTATTATTTTACTACGCATGCACGGCACCCATCACAGAGCCTGTAAATAAATAAATAAACCAACTTCGTTATTGTTTGTATGGAAAGACCATTGGGTGACCACTGATGGAAGTGTGGAAAGTAAAAAGTATAGTTTTTTTACCACTTGGGACCACAGGGGGCTCGAAATAAGGATAATTTTTTCATGAAAAACACAATTCACCAAAAATATCGCTTACGCTGTTCTGCCGATTACGGCTTGATAATATGGTGGAATTGCACAAATACTAGAAACGCCGGTTATTTATTTTATGATCACCGTTTATTTGTGAGAGTTGTACGAAGTTGTACGTTTGGTAGGGATTGTAGCGCGTTAGTGTGTACTTGACATTTCTCATACATACTGTGATATTTCCCACTCGTCAAACTTTCTCACGCTCCGCTCGCGTCTTCTTCCTCTGCCTACTTTCAGCAGCTGGTCATCGTGTTAGAACTATTAAACAACACATCTTCACATTAAACATATTAGACGTCGCGTCGTGTGAAAAGTGGGAATACTCATACATACTGTGATATTTCCCACTCGTCAAACTTTCTCACGCTCCGCTCGCGTCTTCTTCCTCTGCCTACTTTCAGCAGCTGGTCATCGTGTTAGAACTATTAAACAACACATCTTCACATTAAACATATTAGACGTCGCGTCGTGTGAAAAGTGGGAATACTCATACATACTGTGATATTTCCCACTCGTCAAACTTTCTCACGCTCCGCTCGCGTCTTCTTCCTCTGCCTACTTTCAGCAGCTGGTCATCGTGTTAGAACTATTAAACAACACATCTTCACATTAAACATATTAGACGTCGCGTCGTGTGAAAAGTGGGAATACTCATACATACTGTGATATTTCCCACTCGTCAAACTTTCTCACGCTCCGCTCGCGTCTTCTTCCTCTGCCTACTTTCAGCAGCTGGTCATCGTGTTAGAACTATTAAACAACACATCTTCACATTAAACATTATTAGACGTCGCGTCGTGTGAAAAGTGGGAATACTCATACATACTGTGATATTTCCCACTCGTCAAACTTTCTCACGCTCCGCTCGCGTCTTCTTCCTCTGCCTACTTTCAGCAGCTGGTCATCGTGTTAGAACTATTAAACAACACATCTTCACATTAAACATATTAGACGTCGCGTCGTGTGAAAAGTGGGAATACTCATACATACTGTGATATTTCCCACTCGTCAAACTTTCTCACGCTCCGCTCGCGTCTTCTTCCTCTGCCTACTTTCAGCAGCTGGTCA
Organism: Micrasema minimum; assembly: GCA_022494985.1. NCBI lineage: Eukaryota > Metazoa > Arthropoda > Insecta > Trichoptera > Brachycentridae > Micrasema > Micrasema minimum. Next base: position 36,910 of record JAGVSP010003396.1, on the reverse strand, counting down.
TCGTGTTTAGAACTATTAAACAACACATCTTCACATTAAACATATTAGACGTCGCGTCGTGTGAAAAGTGGGAATACTCATACATACTGTGATATTTCCCACTCGTCAAACTTTCTCACGCTCCGCTCGCGTCTCTGTCTCTCCTCTGCCTACTTTCAGCAGCTGGTCATCGTGTTAGAACTATTAAACAACACATCTTCACATTAAACATATTAGACGTCGCGTCGTGTGAAAAGTGGGAATACTCTCATACATACTGTGATATTTCCCACTCGTCAAACTTTCTCACGCTCCGCTCGCGTCTTCTTCCTCTGCCTACTTTCAGCAGCTGGTCATCGTGTTAGAACTATTAAACAACACATCTTCACATTAAACATATTAGACGTCGCGTCGTGTGAAAAGTGGGAATAATCGACGTGCGTGCGAGGAAGCGAGATAAGTATGCCAGGACAGAGTGGGGAAATGCCGTGATGGTAAGTTAGTTAGTTAGTTAGAGGTCCGCCTCGTGGTAGTGGTTAGCGCATTGGCTACCACGCATTAGGTCGTGGGTTCGGTTCCCTTGAGGGTCCGGAGGGTCCTTGAAGGGAGGGAGAGGGAAAAGTGGGAATAATCGACGTGCGTGCGAGGAAGCGAGATAAGTATGCCAGGACAGAGTGGGGAAATGCCGTGATGGTAAGTTAGTTAGTTAGTTAGAGGTCCGCCTCGTGGTAGTGGTTAGCGCATTGGGCTACCACGCATTAGGTCGTGGGTTCGGTTCCCTTGAGGGTCAATATGAAATATGATGTTTAACATTAATATTTAATGTTCAATACGTGTAATATACTGATCATCCTACCTTCAGGTAATAAAATGATTAAAATACACTGCACTGGTGTTACTACTACCTTTGGATTGCCTTATGCACCATTAGGTGCGGATAAGGGAACTCCTTCGCTTTTGTTTAAATATAATACCTTTATACATATAATACACAATATATCATATACCTATATAATATATAATAGAAGCGATCGCAGCAATCTATACAGGATGTAACGAAACTTGATGTACAAGCGGGAAACCAGTGAATCTACATAATATTTGGAGTCGATTTTTGTAGATTATTTTTATTTAATCTCTGTTTTCGAGAAAATTGAGAACGAAGTTGAATTTTTTATCGTTTTTTTGCTATCAAATATCATGTATTTAGTCAAATTAACTAACTAACTAACCATCATGCCATTTCCCCGTAGGGGTAGGGTAGGCAGAGAAGATAGAACGACATACCACTCGTATGGCGTTTATCCTAATTAATAATATTCATTAAGAAAACGAAACTGAAAAAACGCGTTTTAATAAGAATTTGAGCAATTTTATTTAATCTGCCATACTTATGACAACTTTTACGAGAAGAAAATTTTTTTTTTTTTCAAGCTCAGATTCAAAAGTCACATTACACGATCGTCTCCAAATACGTTGTAGATTCACCAGTTTCCCGCTTGTACATCGAGCCTGTATTTGGCACTAAGGCTCATAATCGCCAATAACTAATAAGCATAAGAATACATGGGATAAAAGACAATACCATAATATAATTAAAGTGGTTATGATCCTTGGTGAAAGATTAGTTTAATGGCCTCATAGATTTCTTGAAATAAAAGAAACAAATATTCACACAGCGGCCCTAATGTGATGGCCACCGGCTTTATATTTGACACGCCGCGCCGCGCCGCGCCGCCGCGCTGCGCTGCTCTGTGCTGTATAATGCACTTCGGGTCACATATTAATTTACATGCTACAAGCCCCATGACGCGTGGCTGAAACGGTTCTTGGGTTTGAGGGCCAACATTATCATATTCCTTAACAATAGTCTAAGTTGGTTTTGGAATACACACAAACACAACACACATTCTACAGAAAATAGACGAAACACCTACATTATGTTAAGTTAAGTGAAAATTCAACGATCGCTTAGCTAAGAGGCAGTTTGTAAAATAACCACGATATATACCTAGATACATACATACATACATGCTGTATTAGTCACAACTTTACGACTAACTAACTAACCATCGCGCCATTTCCCCGTAGGTATAGGCAGAGAGGATAGAACGCCATATCACTCTGTCCTTACACTTCCTTCACTTCCTCTAAATTCATACATCTTCTCATGCACACACGCCGATTATTCCGACTTTTCACAGGTCCCTTTTAAGTACTTGTCGTACTTGGTCATGCCATGTCTTTCTCTGGCCTTCCCGGCTTCTACATCCAGGCACACTCGCATTTAAACTTCTTTTAGCCGTTCTTTCATCACTCATTCGCTCCACATGACCAAACCATCGTAAAAGCCCTTTCTTAATTTTGTCGATAATGCTTATCACAGCCTTGCACTCTGCTCTAATTTCGACATTTGTACACCTATCATACATAGTCTTACCACACATTTACTTGAGAGATCGCATTTCAACAGCATTCTGTCTACTTTCATCCTTATTTTTCCAACACCACGCTTCACTACCATACATAAGGGTTGGTACCAGAACTCCGTTGTGTAGGTACTGCATAGTTTGCTTCTTTCGATAAGTTCTTATTTGCCACTAAGCACCATTAACTCTGTTTCCGGCACTAACCCTTCTCTCAATGTCCTTATCCACATTTCCGTCTCTTGTAAACATACTTCCCAAATATACAAATTCTTCAACCTGCTTTAATATGTCTCCATTATAATCTTACACACAGTCATATTCGCATTTCTTTCAAAAACCATCACATTTGACTTTTCCACATTCATTAACAAATCACTCTCTTTTACGACATACATATTTATATAATTTTATGACCAAATGGCAGACCTTCTTAAAAAAAAATAGGTTTGAAGAAAATAAAATAATACAATAAATGCCCCGTATAGGATAGGGATAGTGATGAATTATTTATTATTTATTTTTTTAGCGTATAACAAGTGTACAATTTAGAGCTTCTTAAATATCATCTTTACATAGGCATATACATAATAAATATCGTTAGATAAACTGAATACTGGTGCAGTGGTATATTATAAGTACCTACAATGAGATAAATGGAAAAACTCCGATCAGCGCTATCGGTTTTCTAAATGGGCAATTTGCCTGTTCCAAGAACGATAGGCATGCGGCCAAAATAAAAAAAGAAAATTTTATTTAAGCTTTAAGATATAGCACAACTGAAAATTTTACACATAACGACAAAACTCACGTTAAATAAATTATATTTAATGTATGTTTATTTTTTTTAGCGGCTGTACCCCTATAGGTCATAGGTTAATGCGTATAACACCCATAATTAATAATACAATTTAGAGCTTCTTAAATATCTAGGTCCATAATAGTATACGGTTGAAAAATCATATTGACCGGCGAGTGTTCTGGCATATACAATAATAAAAAACATAATTACGGCTGGGACATTGTAGTTCGATAAACTGAATACTGCAACCCTGGTATAAGTTTTATTTACGAGTAATGAAAGAGTTTTTAATATCAGTGTCTTATGTATTAAGATAATTTTATCTATAGTTGTAAAAAGATGTATATCCAATGGAATTATTAAGATGAAATTCGACAAACATGAATAACTTAAACTGGGCCTTTAAAATGTAATTGTGACATACAGAGATAAATGGAAAAACTCCGATCAGCGCTATCGTTTCTAAAATGGCAATTGCCTGTTCAAGAAACCGATAGGAAATAAAGTGCGGCAAATAAAAAAGAAAAAAAAATCAATTGTATACGAGTTAAACACAAAAAGTGTATTTGTGCCGTTTTTGCGATCACAATGGAACACGCGTTAAAAGTTATCAATCGGGATTATTAAACGAGCGCATCAAGTCGCGAGCTATTTCCCGAGATATATCTTCTTCGCACATATCTTCTTTCAATCTTTCTCGAGTGCCGTATTTCATTTAGCCGGCGTTCGGCTAGCCAAATATTAAGAAAAGCAGTCGACATAATAAACAATCCGACACGCGCGTTGACTTTCTTGATTTGACGATTGACGTTTAGCCGCGATATTTATTATCATCTATGGTGCTCGGCAACGCGAACGTGGTATGAACGTATGTTCATTGTGATCGGTCAAATGGTTAGCGTTAGCACGTGGTTAGCACGTTTTTAACTACGTCGATAGTTATCTGTGGTTGAGCTCCAGGACTATACAATTACCTTCATGATATTTAATTTGAATGAAAAGTTGGCCTTGGTGATTTTAGGTATATTGCCTTATTTTACTAGGTTGTAGATCTCATCGACTAGAATCCGGTATATACTACTACCACTGCTACTACCCTCCTTTTCGCTCTCCCAGTGGTGCATAGAGCACTGCATTAGTACACAAGTGCAGTGAATCTTGATCATTTATTACACGAAGGCAAGATGACCAGTCTTACGCTTCAGTGCCAGTCTGAGGTATCACATATGAAACATTTTTATGTGAAAAACTAATTTAAAAAATACCTAACATGATATTATTATGTCGCTCGGTATTATCTTTCTTTGCACATATTATGTCGCTTAGTCAAGTTTTCCTTTTCACCGTCGACATAAACTTGTATACTCGTATATGTTAGGTGTATATTTGTATAGATTCAATATGTAAATAAGAATTTAAAAATGACTGTTGTGTAGAGAATGGATGAATATATGTATGTAAGTATTGCCTTTTACAAATTTGTAATGCAATTATTAACGGAGAACGATGATTCGGTATTCCACTTCACTCGACACCCGACACTATTCTTAAAAAAGAAAAGTTTTATAATTATATAAGATATGTATTTTGTATATATAGTGTTCTTGCAATACTGCACTTAGTATACCGATGCAGTGCCTTATGCACCAGTGGGTGCATATAAGAGAAAATAACAGTAGCAGGGGCTACATTGGTGTGGTCCCAAGTTTAATTCCCGATAGTGCCAATATGATTTTCATTTCAACGTGGTTTCTCACATTACTATTCCATTATTACTTAATTTTTATCCACGAATATTGCTTTTTATGTGGAACATTTTAGTTTATTCCTTTTTTGAAGTTATACTTCTTTGCGCCCGTTAGACACTTTGGGGTGGGATGTTGGTCGAGAAACCGCGTCACGCTGATTTTTAAGAGAAAATGGCGCTTAAGAGAAAATGGCGCCACAGTCACTGATGCTTGTATCTGATACTTGTTTTGATACAAGTATCGATACTTTTATTGATACTGATATTGAAGCCGGAATATATTGAATATAAATATATTGAATAATATTGAAAAATGTCTTATATATTTCATTTATATATCCTGTCTGTTTGTGTGCGTGAGTGGGTGTATGAGAATGGCCAAAGAAGTATAACTTCCACCGTGTGGTCCGACGCACACCGATTTTTTTATTAATTACCACGTTGCGTTGTGTTGATACGGAATTTCGGATTCGCCCAGTGTAATCAAAATTACTAAAAATATTCTTCATTATGCCGCGCCGGGACGTTCTGTGTTCTGTCATTACTATCACTGGATCATTGATTTTGATGTTGTCACTACAAGTTTAAATAATCTCTAAGCTAAAGTCGTTTGATTTTTATTGTAATATAACAAGATTTTCTTTGAATTTTCCGTCAACAGGATGCAGTAGGTAAACCTGTTTAGTCTAAAGAGCAGGAATAAATTCTAAAAATGTTAAAATGCTATTCGTATTTTTCTAATCTATAACGAAGTCGGAAATTTCCTGAAGCTCTCTTCTAGAAATACTTAATGTACTTAATTGTACTTCCGCTAAAGTTAAGCGAAAATAACAATCTTCCCTAGCCTGCGCTGCTCCTTTCGACAGATATACCGTAGGTTGGTATGCTTAACAAACGTGTTTGCTCAGAGTTGAAAAACAAGGGAAAATACAGACTTTGAAGCACGGTGAAAGAAGTAATTGATTTATTTATAGGATAATTTTTATAGCGCTATTTTTACGAATAATCGCCTCAAGAGCGCTGTGCATTTAAAGAGAGGCTAGATTGCAAGTCGTCCTGCAGCTACAAAGCGCATAGACATATGCAATTATTCTAGCCCCAAACAATAATTTTATTGAACAAATTTTAATGTTATAATATGATAATGTATTGTAGATTTATTTATATAAAGGGCTACATTTAATGTCTGCAGCTATATAGCTCTTTAAAAGTTTTATATATTCATACATGATGAATTTAACTTCAGGTTTGGTATCATCTATATCTATAGCTATAGGCAGTGTTTTAGTACCAATCCGTAATCAGCGCACAAAATTTGGAGAGCGCGCTTTTGCGGTTTCGGGCCTTGTGGCTTGGAATGCTCTCCCACCAGAAGTGCGCAGCTGTGAGAGTGAAGTGATGTTTCGAAAGAAACTTATGACCCATTTGTTCTCTAAATCTTTTGATTAATTTTGAAAGTTGTATTTTCGACTCAGAAATTGAGTTTTCACCAACTTTAAATTTCCCGAGCCGTTAAATTCAATATTTGAAGCGCCCTTGAGGTATATTTATACGAAAACGGCGCTATATAAATTATCCATAATAATAATAATTGAGTCCCAATTAATCATAACTAGTGTTAGGTATACTGTCCGCCTCGTAGCATAGTTGTAGCGCGTTTGGCTACTGTGCACGGGGTCGCGGATTTGATTCGTATGTGGATTATTACAAATAAACTGAACCCGGAACCCAGGATAGAAACTAATCTGACATTAGGCTACAGTGACCGCCATGAATATATTATAACTTTTTGTACATCATATCAGTTTTGCTTGATAATAACTCTCTCGTACGGGGTTATTTACTATACGTACGCGACAGAGCGATAACATTAAAAATACATGCATTATTCACACAATCAATTAAAACTAGCGCACTTCGGTCACTTGGCTTTTAACCAAACCAATGCGCAGTATTTAGTTTACAAATATCAGTGAAATGAGCAAACAATGGAGAAACTAGGCCAGTTTTACTTGAGATGAAAAATCGGAGAAAATACATTATGATAGAGATATCTACACAGACGAATATTTTGTCAGGGAAGGCAAATTCTTGTTCGAAGGCAAAGTCAAAGTGAATATCTAAGCGACGAAAGGTCTAGAACGATCTTTTTAATTGGTTATAACTATAATAAATAGTTGGTCGAGCCACGAGGACTTGCTTTATTATAGTAACATATCACCAGGTTATAATAATATTACATATTGAAATTATTCAACTACTTCAAATCTGTCTAAACTTTAGGTAGAACTATTTGACTTCCGACTATTTGAAAGCAGTACCAAAATAAATATGTTGGGTTTATCGTAAAAGATCTAAGATATCGTAAACTCATTAAAAACCAATAGAAACAATGTGTAGTGTAATACTTATTACATAAGATGTGAAAATGGAGACTGTTACTTATGCGTCTTTAATGTAATAACTGGATTCGAGATAAATACAGCAGTTAAACGTTATCGTATTTGCAAATACGTGGAAGCTGTTTCCTAGGTTAGGTCATCCACCTAACAATTTCCCTTTTGTGCGAGATTAAAATCAGCAACTTTATAATAAATACAGAGGATGATAAAAACGTCTCTTTTGACTTGTGAGAGAAAGATAACAAAGTTTCCATTAAAAATATTGTGCAGTTCTGTTGATGACGTCACCATCAACTCGTATTAATAAATTATCACGTTTTTTTACCTTTGATGACAAAATTCCCTTTCCCTTAAGGCAAGGATTGGAATATACACACGTACTTATATTAGATATGTTATCCACACAAGCGTCCACAGCCACTTTTCTGCCGTTTTACGAAAATGCCCGATTGTATTTAAGCCACGAAAGTGACAATGAGTTCGCGATTTTTTCCGTCGCGGATTGCTATGGATTTAACTTTTTTACGATTTTACTTGATGTTCTATAAATTTATCAATTTAAAGAATGTGTAGGTAATGCGTTTATTATTTAAAAACCAATAGTTTCTCAAGGGTATCATAACTCGTGAATTATTTGATAATTTTAAATTTCTTTACAAATTGCGTAAATTTTGCCGAGCCGGCGCCGGAATTTAAATCTTCGTAATTCAATAAATTCACTTTATAGTCACTCAAACAAAATTAGTACTTCAAGCGGACTTTGATGAAGCGTTTGATCGCTGTATTTAGTACCGTGAAAATGATATTTTTTCTACCTGTGCGTCTTTTGAAATCTGTATCTTTAAACTTTTTAAGAAAACTACGTTTTTGAGTATTTTAGCTATTAAAAATAAGAAAACTGTAGGTATGCAATAATTTTATTTATTCAAAGTTATACAATGGTCCATGTTTTATCTATATTGAAAAGTAATTATGTTTGTATAGTTTCATGCAAAAAAAGAAATAGAACGATTAATCTGTACCTAGTCGTAGTACCGCTCGGAAAATATCATGTAGGTATGGGGATGCTACAGCTATTTTTAGGTATTTGGACGGTCGCTTGGAGTAGTTATGATTATAATAGTATACACCGAAATATTTTTAAAATCATGAAATTTAAAAAAAAGGATGTCCTTACGTTAGTCCTTACTTTAGCACGATCGAAGTGAAAAGTAGGTTAGCGGCATGGATAAATAACAACTTTATTACGAAGTTATTGTTTATATTGTATAAATACATTTCCTATGAATATAAATTAATATTTCACGTTGTTTATTTATATGAACGTTTCAGCACTTCGTAGATATTAAGTACCCATCTTGGCGAAGAACTGATAGCTACCGAATATTATTCGACATGTTTTCCCATTTGATATTATACAATTTAGAAGATTCGAAATACATTGTATTTCAATGATGTTTTTGGTTTTATAAAGAGAAAATTAATAATTCTTATCGTTAACTGCAAATACAAGATCTCTAATTAGCAAAATAAAGTTTTACAAAATAAATGAATATGTAGTATTCGAAGCTCAATTGATGTTTGATTGTTTTCGTCCAAAATCCTTGTAGGCTAATTTTATTGATTAAAAACAAAAGCAGGTACTTCGCCAAAATGAAACTGAACAAATAAAAAAATAAATAAGTATTCTGCTACTCCATTTCCCCGAAGGGGTAGGCAGAGAGGATAGAATGTCACGCCGCTCTGTTCTGGATCACTTCCTTTGCACCCTCCACATCACAATCATGCATCACGTATGCACGCCGTTTTTCTGTCAATATAATTATTTAACGAAACGATTATTTTTACTGAACCATATTATAAGTTTTGTATGAAATTGTAAATGTTATCAAAGGTCAAGAAACTTTTTTCCTGGCATTCTTTAAAGCGTTTCGTTCATTGAGAATGTGTTCATAAAATGTGTGTAGAATCCATTATCTATTTGTGATAATAATACAATTTAACACACACATTCCTCAGTTTCGTGTTGGTTAAAACATACTACACCATATTTGTTCACTTCTTGTAAGGACAAAAATGATGAGATCATACATATGTATAGTATATTATACGTAAACATACATACATACAGGTATTAGGCAATAGTGATGTTCCTAATCGTTTATGGGAATAATCGATTTTTTTTATTCATCACTTTGGTTATAGTCGATTTAGCGATGTTAGGAATCGGATACGAAAACATCGATATGATTTAGGATATATTTTCTTGTCCGAAGTTTACCTAAAAAAATATGATAAACTTATTTTTCTATTAAAATATTCTCTTCGTCATGTTACTCTGAAAAAATTATAGCCCGTAACCACTAGGTACTCATTATGTGAAGTAAGTATATTATAGACTCTCACAAACTGCCTCCAAGTTGAGTTCCCAACTCCAATTTCGCGTATAATTTTATAAAGTCAAAAAAAAAAAATAGAATCATTAATACTTGCATAATTCAAATCCACGAGATTTTTTTTTTATTTACAGAAAAGAACATTCTTGTTGCTCTTTAGGTCTATAGCTTAAAAGAAAAACGTTCGTTTTATTCAATTTCTATATATTTTAAAAATTAATTTTACATTCAAATCTCAGCAATTTGCAAAGTCCTGGATGTTTTCAGGTGGGAAAAGAAAGAAAAAGAATCTGGCATGCACACGTTGAGATAATGGGCGATAGTAGAATAGCCTGCTCCGTGGTGCATCTCTACCCCTGGCCGCCGACTTCCTGGACGACCTGCAAAAATATGCAAAATGAAGACACAGTCGAGAGTCGGTATCCCAAGAGGCAGCATCAAACGAGAATCATACAGACCGAGACCCTTAGGTCTATCTTAAGAAAAGGAGGAAGAACTGTACATTATTTAAATTCCACAATTCTCGGTTTACTTTGTAAACTAAGAGATTTTAGAAACGAGTACGAAAATTAAATTGTCTTATCTATGAAGAAATAATCAATGCTGTTGAAATGCGATCTCTCGGGCGAATGTGTGGTAAGACTATGTATGATAGGTGTACAAATGTCGAAATTAGAGCAGAGTGCAAGACTGAGAAAAGCATTATCGACAAAATTAAGATAGGGCTTTTACGATGGTTTGGTCATGTGGAGCGAATGAGTGATGAAAGAACGGCTAAAAAAAGTTTAAATGCAAGTGTGCCTGGATGTAGAAGCCGAGGAAGGCCGAAAAAGACATGGCATGACCAAGAACGACAAGTACTTGAAAGTGGTCAAAAGTGAAAAGTCGGAACAATCGGCGTATGTGCGTGAGAAGATGTATGAATGTAGATGAAGCAAAGGAAGTATGTCAGGACAGAGTGGTATGGCGTTCTATGAACTCTGCCTATCCCTACGGGGAAATGGCGTGATGGTTAGTTAGTTAGTTAGGCCTGAAGTGAGTCATATAACCTATTGGTGTGGCTACTGAAACAAAAAAATTCCACATACCTACTCGTAATATTAATAATTTAAGTGTAATACCTTAATGAAAAATCCTAACAATTTGTACAAAAGCAATCGGGTTGATTGGTATAAAAAAACATTCAAAGGGTGACATTACGTTTCCACAATTAATTCTTAATCAAATTACGCAATGCACTATGCACATGCACTACACACTACACACATTATGCGCTTTATCGTTGAATGCACGCAAATAATCTGTTAACCCGGTACTGGGTATGAATTTATCAGTCGATCAGGGATGACATGAAACGGTTATTTTGGCTCATCAATCACGAAATAAAAGTACGAATTGTACATTAATTAAAATTCAATAAAAAACTACATTGTATTTACTCGTATCTACCTAGAATCAAGCTTATCTAGAGGATGAACCCACCATTAAAAAATGGGAAAATGCAAAAAAAAAAAAAAAGGTATAACAATTTTTTGCAAATAATTAAGAAACGTTAATATCTTATTGAAGTCGTACAATAGTATTTTAATTTTTGTTTTTATTTATCAAATATCTAGTTCCACGCAGCATACTGATGCAGAGTCGTTTCCGGTGTACACTAACAAAGTGTAAGTTTACCGGAAGTCCGTTTTAGACGGTAGCCATTTGCAGAAGTCTTGTTCTCGAGTTATCGTATGCCTCTGTCTAATGCACAGATAGAATACAGAAAGGTTTTGTCTTATTAAGGGCCCAATTTTCATTGCACTCATAAATCAAACTTTCCTAAATGCCGCGAACCCTAAATTGTTTACATGGTATAGCAAAATCTTGCTAATTATGTGTTTATAAACAACTTTTAATGCGAACCGTTATCGGTAAACCACGACCACGACCATGGCAGGCCTTCATTTCTATTTTTGTTTTTTTATTTTTCTGTTTTTTTTGCGAAAAAAATAATTATTTTAGTTCTTATGATATGCTCAAATATTTCAATTTCGGATCTCTTTTCAAGTCTGTCGGAAATAACTGTGCCAGAAAGCAGAAAACAAGTTGTGCTGGAGAGGGATTCAAACCTAGAGATTCCGATCCGGAGTCCCCGAATTTACACTAGACCACAACTCAGTTCTTATAAGCAAAAAACTATAATTTGGTGTATGTGGACAACCATTTAATCTGTAACTTTGTTTCACATAAATTATTATTGGAATCCATCCAATACATATATGTCCGCTAAATATTTTTTGCCATTTCAACACGAAAAACTGATCGCGTAAAGAAACCTAATCCCTCACAATAATACCAGTAAAGTGGTAAAAGAAAGTTACTTTGAAATATAAGTATTTTTTTTCGGAATATAACCGAAAAGTGGTATGAAACTTGACTGACCGATGTTACCCATGAATACCTTATCAAACATATTTATATGCAGATAACTATTAATAAATATATCGACCCTTTAAGCAACAAAAATAGTAAAAGCCAAAACTTATTTAGGCCAAAATGGCTTTAAAAACCCCTCTAGCAACCAATGTCATAGAAGCCATTTTGGCCTAAATTAGTTCTAGCTTTTGTATCTCGAAGGGTCGATATATACAATACTTTTTTACAATTATAGAAACCGATAGGTAGTTACGAATGAATTGTTTTAATGGGATACTTATAATTAGATTTTTACGTTTAGTCAGAATTGGTTATTTTGGTAATACCTACAAGTAATCGATTTAGCTATCAGAAACCAAAAAGAGATCGTAATTTGTTGCAAATAGGAATAATATGCTTGCCTTTTTACAAGGCATCAAGTTCTCGGCGTCCTGACGTCCACTGTTGACAATCAGTTTGCGTCAGAGCTGCGGGACGTGGCCTGACTTGGGGGTATGCACGGAAACTGGCGGCCGATCGCTTGGCCTCGAGGCAGGCTGTGGTATCCATATGCTCCACATAGGGAGCGGATATGGTATGATGATCATGATGAAGGAGTAGCAGACTTCAAATTCCAAAAATTATTTATAAGAAATACCTATTTCCTCCTTGAAATAACAACCTCTACAGGGGGCACCTTCATATCAAACTGTTTGCGATGATAAAAAGCCCTCGAAAAAAGATAACGTGTATTTCAATAGTTACCGACATTAAATAAGTATTATAGATATCTAGGTATAAGAAATAATGAAAACGTCTGCTGGACAAATTAAATAGAAACCGCAGAAAACTTTTAAAAAATTGTTTTTTTTTCTGACGTAAATATTTGCGATAGGTTTTTTATAGCCATTTTTTATTATTAAAATTGTTTGATTGTGAGTGCTTTGATAAGTATTCACTGCCTATCTTATCGGCGTTTTGAGAAATACCTATCTAATTGAATGTTGACTGTGTATCTATTTATATTTACACCTAGTGAATTATTAATTATTGTTGATTCATTCCTACATACTCGTATTATACATATAATATAGTTGCTGGCATGCCATAGCGATCTGTGTTATTATTATATAAACATATTAACTAACTAACTAACTATCATAAAGGGATAAGCAGAGGGATAGAACGCCACACCACTCTGTCCTGGCCTACTTCTCTTGCTTCCTCCACATTCATAAATCTTCACATGCACACGCGCGTCTATTATTCCGACTTCTCACATGCTCACTTTCAAGCAATTAATAATGCCATGTCTTTCTCGGCTTTCCTCGACTTCTAGATCCAGGCACCCTCGCATCATAGATTCTTTAAGCCGTTTTCTTATCATCCATTCGCTCTACATGACCGAACCATCGTACGAGACCTTTCCTAATTTTGTCAATAATGTCTCAGCCTTGTATTCTGAATTAATTTCGATATTAGTGCACATAGTTTTACCACACTTTCGCCTGAGAGATCGCATTTCAACTGCATTAAATCTACTTTCGTACTTCTTTTTCAAACTCCACGCTTATTATGTGAGTTGCAATCTTCGAAAAAGTATTATTCTACTTCATTGGTTGCAATACTATCCGCCTGAAACTTTTAGTGCGCTCCTCGTACAGAAATACTATTACGGATAGCGAGGGCGCACTAAAAGTTTCAGGAATGAATAACAAAAGAATGCTATGAATGGTAAAAAATGACTTGATTGTTTCTCAAAATATTCTCCGTTAGCGTTAATGCACCTTTTCATGCGGAAAAAATAATTTTGAATACATTTATGCCACTCCTCCCTGGTGACCTCAGAAAAGTGTTTTTCGACCGCCTCTTCTGGTGGTAAGAATCATTTCCCGCGTAATTGGTTCCTAATGTTTCGTAACAGATAGAAGTCACAAGAGACTATGCAGGAAGGTTCGGAATTATACGTTTTTCACCCTCAAAAATTCAGACATCCGTATGGCCAGACAGCTGGCCGTGTGAGAGCTGGCATTGTCATGGTGAAAGATGATACGGCGTTTACGGTTATTTTTAAGGAGTTTGTCAATAATTTTCGGCAAACAAATGGTTGCGTATCAATCACTATTTACTGTATAACGATTTTCTGAAGCAAAAAAAATCCATATATGCAGTTTTATTTTTTTAAAAGAAGCAATCATCCGCTTAGCAGCACTTTGCACGCGCGCCACTTTGGTTGGTTTCGGCTTATCTTGAAGTAGCTATAAATCCATGTTTTGTCACCTGTTATTATATTCCACACCAAATTTGACGCCCCTTAGATTCGCAGCCATAGAGGAGAACAGGCGGCGTAAAAATGTATGCGTTGTCGTCAAACTAATTAAAAAAATTTATCATCATCATCGTCATACCATATCCGCTCCCTATGTGGAGCATGTGGAATCCACAAACTCCGTCCAGGCCACATTAAAATTTTTATCACGGTTTTTGGAGAAATCATTAAATTTATCTCTTTTCTGACAAATTTAATCGTTTTTCATAGAGAAGCTTCATGATTATCTAGTTGGTAGATTTGGTAAAATTTTAGTCTTGCGCACTTGCAGATAACACTATTTTAAGCCAATAAATACATGACTTCTGATCTCGAAACTATTATTTTTTACTTAAATAATTGCGAAAAAAATCCGTTTTCAGGTATCTCCAGGATACACGAGTAAAAACTCAAAAACTTGTCAACGGATTTGTAAAATATGAGTTTTTTCTAACAAACATAAATGTGTTTATCTATGCCCTAGGATAGGTCTCTTTATTGCAGTATTGAGTATCAAATTTATTACCAAATCATAGAAATAATGTTTTATTTTAATCGGATCTGTTTGATTGTATAGATACAATGTGTACTGTACGCTGAATTATTCTATTGTGGAACTCTGTTCTTAAGCTGTTAAATATACACCGTTTATATTGCAGATACAATGATCTTTCAACTAATAGAGACATAACATAATAACATTAAAATATGCGGGCAATTAAGTGCCTAACTATAACTCATTGCGGATAGCCTTAGGAGGCGTACCTACCAAGCGTTTTGATCTATACTCATAACAAAGTTACATGTTAGCAGCGCACACAAATAGGCCGCAAAATGGTGTTCCTTTTATGCGGAAAAGTAGATTATAAAATAAAAACCAGTACATTAATTCCCTACAATTTAATGTGCTCTTCAATTAATTGGCGACGTCACCGAGGGCATATATTTTTTTACAAAACCCCACTTATTTTACTAGACATGCACTAAAAATATTACGAAAAATGTTTCCGGCTTAGTTAGACAGTGTAGTTTATGACAAAAAAAGTCAAATGACTCATTGGATGAAGAATGTGTGAGTGACTAACACTTACATACCAAGGAATGCGCTCAGGGTTAAGTGGTTCCCTTTCATGTCCTGATCTTTAACTTTCTCTTGAGTAATTTCATTAAGGATCCGAGCCAAGTTGACCAATTTATCAAGCACTAAAGTGTTTCACGTCATATGTACAAGGTTTGATAGTAACGGTTGCTCTGGACTGATCACTGATCATACCATATCCGCTTCATATGTTTCTTTGTTTGTACATTTTTATTTATTTATAAAAAAAATCTTAATTCTTAATACATTTTTTTGTCATCTAAATATTTATAACTGATCACAAATATGGTTTTTATGTTTTTATAGGTATACACTGATTTCAAATATCTTAATTTCGTACATATAGTGTAAAAAATAAAAATCTCTTACGAATATTCCAGCAAGCGGTTCTATTCTTGTTACCATTCCAAATAAAAACCTCATGATTCCTGGTTGAATAAGGTAACTGCAATACGTTGTTCTTGATATAACTGCAATACGTTATTATTGTGGTATCCAAATGTGGAGCGTATAGATTCCACAAACTGCCTCCAAGCCAAGCGATCGGCCATAAATATTATAATTTTTACCATAAATACACAAATCCGTACCGAATTGTTATTAATATCTCGATTATTATCAATTCTGCTTTTGTATGCATGAATTGTAGGTAAATAGAAAAGAAAGCTAAAAAAATCATAACGCGAGCATTTCGTATGACTTATAACACTTACAAACAATTTTTACAACTATCTTTTTCTATTTCATGATTTAAAAAAAATAATTAAATAAATAATATGAAACAATGAACATCATGATGTATCATATATATTCTCATTTAAAAATAAATTATTCTCCTCACCAACTGTAGGTATATCTGCGTAATATTTTTTTTTGGTATTACGCATTATATAGGGGCTATAAGGAAATTAATCCAGTTGTTGCTTCGAACCCTTAAAAATTGAAAACGAAAATCAATTTACATTCAATAATAATAAATGTACTTGGAAAACAGTACAGTTTCCTGTGCAGTCTGAAAACTGTCCCGTAGTAGAGGTGAACATGAAATATTTATTTACAAGTGATTTTTATATCAATATTTCATGTGTGATACCTTGGATTTGGTTCTGAAGCGTAAGACTGATCATCTTACCTTCATGTAATAAAACGACCAAAGAACACAGCACTTGGTGTACGGATGCAGTGTCCTATGCACCATTGGGTGCGGATACGGAAAATTAATCGTAGTAGTTAAAGAAGGTGTGATTAATAGGATACTTCGCGAGGAAAAGTCGCGATCCATTTATAATTCCTCCTAAATTCATTATATCGACGGCGGAGAGGAAATAGTTACTAGCGACATAATATGTGCAAAGGAAAATGATACCTAGCGACATTATATTATTATGTCACTTGGTATTATTTTCCATTGCACATATTATGTCGCAAAGTAACTTTTTCCTTTCCACCGTGTCGGCGTCGATATCTATCATTAAAAACATCAATAATGATGTTTGACTTTTGCTTCGCGTTTAGTGGTTGACCTTGCGCTTACATGTACGAGTAGGTAGAAGAGCCTCTTCACTATTTGCCAACCACTTTATTACTTGAGTCAAACACAAAATTCCGAGAAGTGACTGCATATTTTCTGGTGAATTTAAGTCACAACTTCCATAAACAGCGCCAGCGTTTGGAAAACTTTGGGTGTAATAATAAACTGAAAACAATAGTTTGTTCAATAACGATCTTCATACTAAAAAAGGATGCTTAAAGGCCGGTTGTTTGATCAGTGGCATAAGTTAAAAGTCTAAAGTAAAAGAACCCTGGAGGGATCTAGTGATGTCCACATGCTCCACATAGGAGCGAACGTGGCGAAAGAAGAAGAAGAAAAGTACCTAAAAGTTTTGCAAAAATACTGAAAAGTGAGTTGTTTGATCGTGAGTTTTACTTAAGAGTAAAGGTGGTCAAAATGTCAGCCGGTGGTCAAAATGTATACTCATTGGTTAAAAAAAATAGTCGACGATTTTGGAGGGTATAAGTAAAATTATAAGTTTAAAAAATGGCGGCCATCTAACAGCTGATTGCTCGAGAAGCTACGCACAACCTATCAACGTGACATAAAATTTGTGTCATTCCATAGAAATTTGAATTGTTTTAGTTTTGAAACGTGATTTACCAGGGAAATTTTGAACTTGAGTAAAAATCTATGTCAAACAACTTTGAAGGAATCACTATAATAATAACAAACAGTAGTAGTAACTTTTACTTTTACTCTTACCCGCGGTTGTTTTGAACTAAAGTAAGACGTAAACCTCAACTTCTGATAAAACAACCGCAACCGGTCCTAAGGGCTACTCCTGAGAAATGTCGGTGTTTCCGAAATGAAACTTTACATTTATCAACAGCCACGAAGCTTCGATAAAATAAACACAAATAATACTTCCAACTGTTTTCTAGGGGGGAAATATGTATGTAGGTCGAACGTTTATTTAAATTGGGTATAAATCTCACAAAAATATTAATAATCGCTCGCCCGATGAGTTCAGAACTCAACTAACCTTTATTGATTTTGACACTTCTGACTTCCCGAAATAGCCCCACTGGGCTATGCTTCGCCCTTAAGAGTCGTCTAAGATAGTCCTAACGCGAAGTTTAAACATTACGACTTGTGAGAAGTTTACTTAGTAACGTGCTTCAGCGTTGCAGCCTGATTGCTGGTGCAGATATTAATAAATATCTAAATTAGTAATAACCAACATTAACTTGCTGGTCAAGGAAATTGAAATTCAAGATCCTTGTTGCTGGTATAAACAACTTAATTTAACTGTTTCTTAATGGTATAAGTAATCGTTTACAATTTTAAATTGATTTCTAGCTGAAAGGTTTAAGTTTAAAAAAATAAAAGCCCTTTTTTTGTGTTCGTTGCGTTCTTTGTCCCATGCAAATATTTTTTTCTAGCTTCAGTATATAGATACTCTTAATAGCATTTTTTTAATGAATATGTAATTACCTCCGGAATAGTATATCTCCTCTGGGCACCATATTTCTTTAAACAATTGTCCGACTTAATAGATAATACTGTCCTGTTTTATAAGATTTAAAATAAACATTTTCTTGATCTAAACGTTGGAAAATATAAAGGAACTTCTAAAATATGTCGATAAGGAAAATGACAAAAATTAAATAGGAATATTATCTCACACATTTTTATTTGTGTTATAAATATTTTCTTGGTAGGTACCTTCTTTTAGTATTTGCGGTCAATCCTGGCTGACTCAATCTCAGATTTTATAACAAAGAAGCAAAGCAATCATTTATTATTATTTAATCAGAAACAACTTGCCGAACAAGATTATTAAACTTTCTGACACTTTTTGAGCATAAATATTAAATGATGTAATCTCGACGAAACTTTCTTGTTTTATTATCCGTTTATGTCTTACTTATGGAATCACAAACCTGTAGTGTACCTAATATTATAAGGGCTTCGTTTTTGTTACTAAAGTATACAATATGTATGTTTTCTGTAATCAATTATATCTGTAGAATAGGAATAATATTATGAAGTTTTGAAAACACTGCCAAGAATTTAATTACTAAGGCAATCTTCGAAAAATTATTTTTGTCGATGATGGTAATACACAAAATCAAACAGTTTTATTGTACTCGTGTATCTGTGAGTTCCAAATACATTTTTATTTTGAAATTGTTGGGCATCAATTTTTATTCAATTTTTTTCTGAACCACCTCATCTTTTTTCGGTTTGTTTCTACGACATTCTGAGTTCTGAGATCTACCTGGATTATATTATAACAAATAGGTACGAGCCCTAGCCCTCTGGACTAACAAACGCTAGGAAGGTCTGATTTGATTTATAATTTTCTCCTTTGTTTCCTTTTTCTATTTCCTCCGAAGCTAAGGAGGTTTGCTCCAATATTTTTTTTATTTCTTTCAGAAAAGTTCCATCCCTCCTCTTGTATGTGAGGACTCAAATTTCTCGTTATTAAATAATATTGAAGATTAAATTGAATAACGGCAGTGGCCCAAATACGGTTTTTCAAATATTATACCTAATTTTATGAAATACTCCTTCAGTACAAACAATATTAATTTTATCCGTTTTCATCGTTGGAGCATGCATAATGAATGAATGTTTTCAAAATTGCTTTTTGAACGCTGCTCAATAAACAATTTAAAATTCTGTTCGAAGTAAATATGTACCTACTTAACCTACTTGTTTTATTGTTGCAAAAATAATCCATCTTTTTATATTGGAAATTTTTAATGTCCGCCTCGTAGCAATTAGTTATAAATTAATTAATAATTTATATGGTAGTGCATTTGGTTATCGTGCACGAGGTCACGGGTTCGATTCCCGTAGGGGTCAACATGAAATATGTGATTTTCATATTAATATTTCATGTGTGATACCCTAGACTGGTACTGAAGCTAGAGACTGATCATCCTACCTTCATATAATAAAAAGATCAACATACACTGCGCTTGATGTACCAACGCAGTGCCCCATGCACCATTGGGTACGGATACGGGATAAATAGAAGTAGGTAGTGGTAGTATATTTGATTGAGGTATAAAAACGATGTAATTTCAAGTACCATATATCTGCTCTCTGCGTGGAGGAATATGGATTCCACAAACTGCCTCCAAGCGATGGGCCGCCGCGCCAGTTCCCGCACATCCTCCTAGGGCGCGGGCGCGGGCGCGGGCGCGGGCGCGGGCGCGGGCGCGGGCGCGGGCGCGGGCGCGGGGCGCGGGCGTGGGCCTGACCTGAGAGGAATATCATTTATTTATTTAGTTCAAACTTCACGTACATAGCATAAACATAGCAAACAAGGGCGGGCTTATTGCTTTTAAGCAATATCTTCCAACCAACCCTCACATATTTAGTGATGATTTTTATTGTACCGAGTATTGGTGGAAAGACACAGCTTTAAAATTACATGGCATTACTTACAAGATTAATATACTTACTTAAATATGACTGGGGAAATGGAAAAGAGGAAGGAAGGAAAGGGATACGGAAGAGGATGAATGAAAAATGTTTTAGAGGTTTGAGAAGAGGTTTCTTGAAAAACAAATACGGAGGGCGCATCTTTTACATCCCGTGGTAAATCGTTCCATAGTCTTTCGGCCTGGACAGTGAATGATTTCGTAAAAAAGGAAGTGTGATGCCTAGGAATACAGAGTGTTTTTTCATTCGATGAGCGTAGTGATAGTCCATGCTCAGAGAGGTAAATAAAATTATCTGATAGGTATCTCGGTGCAGTTGGGTTATTAAGAATATTGTATAAAAGGGAAAGAGATTGGAAGTTTATGCGTT
The DNA here is from genome assembly GCA_022494985.1 of Micrasema minimum. Taxonomy (NCBI): domain Eukaryota; kingdom Metazoa; phylum Arthropoda; class Insecta; order Trichoptera; family Brachycentridae; genus Micrasema; species Micrasema minimum. The sequence continues at coordinate 16,034 of JAGVSP010003396.1, read as the reverse complement.
GTTCAAAGAAAAGCCATTTCAATTCCTTTCGGTAGGATGAGGTAAATTGAAAACGAAACGGATGCAGTTGTTTTGAAGGCGATCTATCCGACTAATAAGTTCAACATTAGCATCAATGTAGCAAATGTGTGCATAACAAAGAGAAGAAAAAAGAAGAGACTGAGCCAGATTCACCTTTGATGAGATTGGTAGAAACTTTAAAATCTTTTAAGAGCGTGTAGAGTTCGATAAAACTTCTTACCAACTATCATCTATAGAAGAAAATAAAAAAGATAGAAAAGCTTAACCCATCAAATAAGTTCTGCTTTATTTGCAGGTTTAAGTGGATTAATTGATGAAAATTATAGTTGTAGGTATGTTAATCTTCATTTTTAAATTGGTCTTATATTTTAATAAGTCAAAATAAATACCTAACGAATTAGTCGATTGAGTTGGCATTTATTAAAAAAAACTGATATTATTCAAATCAAACTAGATTTTGGTATAACCAAAATCGCATTTGATTTAAATAATAAAATATGACTTAGCATAATATATTTTTAGCTACTAAAAAATACTAATATTCCTTTCCCTTATCCGCACCCAACGGTGCATAGGGCACTGCATTATTACACCAAGTGCAGTGTCTCTTATTACATGAAGGTAGGATGATTGGTCTTACGCTTCAGTACCGGTCCAAGATCCAACACATGAAATATTGATATGAAAATCCCATGTAAATAAATATTTCACATTGACCCCCATGGGAATTAAACCTGAAGTGAAAACTAAAAATATGTCATGTGTATTGCGATTCAATCATTGATAAAAAATAAAGTCTGTTTTTTTCTGAAATATAAAACGTAGGAAATATTTTGAAGCCAATGACTCACTGGTGACATGAATTATAATTTGTTCCAAGAAAACATGTGGCTTTATGAATGAAATTTTATTTGAATTAAGCAATTGAGTACACATGCCGTGTTATTCCCAACTATCTACTTATTATATTAGATATATTGATTTATTTTTAATAATTCGAACTACTACAACTACCACTTTCCTTTATCCGAACCAAACGATGCATAGGGCACTGCATTGGAACACCAAGTGCAGCGTGTCGTTATCATTTTATTACATGAAGGCAAGATGATCAGTCTGAAGCTTCCCTGCAGTATAAGGTGACACGCACGAAATATTAATATGAATCCACACGCAAATAAACATTTCGTGATGTCCAAGATCGTGAAATATTACAGACTGGCAAATAAAACAATAAAGAATGAGCTTTGAAGATATTTTATTAATTGTTTGAGGGAATAATATTAAATGTAATGTTGTTGCATTCTCTCAACGTGTGCATGCCAGTTTCTTCTTCTTTCTCTTCCCTACCTGACAAAATCTTGGAATTTGGGAGTTTGTAAGAGAAGAGATTCTCTCAGAGTTTTCGAGGCGATAGATCTTACAATTTTCGTCTCCAAGACTCTCCACATGGATTTGGTCTTACGCGTGTTCGTCCCTTGTTTCAATTCTATCTGTCATTGTGGGGCAACCATAGTTTTTGTTAATTTTCAAGCACTGGAGAGTTCTCCGTCTACTCTGATGAGATTGTTATTACATTTAATATACCTACGATATAAGTAGACGATTTTTTCTGAACGGTAATTTACCACTATAAAATGTCGCACATACAGCCGAAATTCTAAACATGATGGTAATCTAAAACGCATAATCCTTTTTATGTGCAAGGTATTAAAATCTAAATGATTTAAATAAAAAAATACTTAAACCGAAATAACTACATATTTACATAGTGTAGGTAGGTACTAGCGTAAAATACGTCAAGGAATTTAATGTTAGATATATTATCACAAAATAGGTATATACTTAACGTTAAAAACATTGAAAATATGGGCACTTAAATAAAACTGTTAATCATGCTTAAAATGGTAGATATGGCATTAATTTACTTGGTTCTTATATTTTATTACAATTTACATAGGTAGGTACTTTCGCTTTTATGCGCGGTGTAAATATCGTGTTATTTTTCTTATTTTAAAGTACATCGATATATGTTGGTATGCTCTCATACTAAATGTGTACAAGTAGGTAACTACCTACCTAGTTAGGTAATCATATAAAATTAGATGTTGATGAATCACACTTGCATCAAGATATAACGAGAATTATTCACCTTCACGTTTAGGGTCAAATGAGTAGATACAGTAATAATTGACTCTTATCATGACTTCATCGCAATGACTCTTACTCCCAGTGACAGTAAATTGGCATTCAGAAGACATGGCCGTGTATTTAGTAATCATTTATAATTGTGACCCTTTTTATCTACCTACTCCTTTACAAAAGGTATCTTCATAATTAATAACCAAAAATATATAATCAAGGTAGGTACATACTTGAACATAACTACATTTTTATTGTTCACAACCACTCTGCGTTTCCGTTATTCCGTTTTCTTCAATGCCAATTCTCTTTCATTATACCTACCAGCATTTCAGAATATAAAATAATTACTTGAATAGTTTAAGCGTGTGTAGTAAACAGTAAATTTACAAACTGTACTAAAAGTTACTCGTAAAAAAATGTCCCGATAAACTGCAATTCACTCGGATATAAAAAGTGATAAATGTAGGTATCAAAAACAGTCATTTTATATTCTCAAATTGCCGCGGCCGTCGGCGTCGGCGTCGTATCGTACAACAAATCTAGGTTTGGGGACATTACCTACTGATAGATAGTTAAGTTAAATCTTACGAATATTGACAATTTGTATTTCTGTTTCGATGACTAAGTTATCAAGGTATTGTAGAAGTGCACGAGTCCTTCTCAAAAAAGACAAACTAGATAATGGTTCACAAATATCATTTTGATTATACGACCAAGCCGCTTCCGTAACCTCATTCTCAAATTAACGCTAATCAGAGGTTGCTGCGTGTACTATAACGAAAAATGCAGTGTAATTAGCCGCTAAGAATGAAATGACAAGTCTTAACTCATGGAAACTATTTTAACGAGTGTAGGTAGGTATTTAGGACAACAAATATTATGAATTACGAGCATGTGTACAGGCTTACCATATTTTTTGCACCCTAAAAAACTTACAAATTGATATTTAAATGTTATAATAACGTTATACGTACGTTCTTGAAAATACGGACAATGAAATGCAGATTTTTTTATATTTGTGCATACTTAACTGGCAAAAGATTTATTTACTTATTTCAACTGATAATGAATTACCTAGTAGTTTTTCATTGTTTATTTTTTTAGTCTATTAATAACGAGCTAAACTCATCATCATCATCATTTCAGCCTTTGAAGGTCCGCTGCTGGTCATAGGCCTCCCCCTGCCGCCTCCACTCCTCCCGATCCTGCGCCACCATCCACCGTCTTCCAGCAAACTTCCTGATATCTTCCACCCATCTCGTCGGTGGACGTCCTTGAGGCCTCTGGTTTCTCGACACCAGAACGTGTTTCGTCCATCTGTCGCCCGTCATTCTGGCTATATGCCCAGCCCATTTTCACTTCAACCAAGCAATTCGTTCTACCACGTCGCAGACCTTTTTCTGGCGTCGGATCCAATCGTTCCCTTTTCTTTCTCTTGGTGTTATTCCAAGCATAATTCGCTCCATGCTCCTCTGTCTAGCTTGTAGTGCCTTCCCTTAGCATAAAAACATTTCATATTATGAAACCAGCACCATCTTTTAGTATGTTATTAAACACGTTATCAATTACAAATCATACAAATTTAATAGTAAACAAGCGAGATAAAGATATATATTGGTTGCTTCCAATGCCAATACCTTACATTGTTGAAGATGATTCTTAAATTTGGTGCGTGTTTCACAAAGTGAAACTTTAGCCCCATTTTAGAGGCTAAAGGCAGACACTATTGCAAAAACATGGCTATCTAGCATGTCTATTAAAGGGTAGCTATGAAATAAAAACGTTTTTTCCACCGAAAGAAAAATATATACATGAATTTGTTTTCGTTAGGATTTAGGACGTGTACCCAATATTGGAAAATTGTTTGAGAATCGTTTCTAAACACCTGCGATACGTGAAATATTACTTATGTAGAATAACGTGCAAGTAGCTGATGCTTCAGTAATGAGTCATGTTTATTTACAAGTGTATCTATCCGCCTTATGATTCGACATTCCTTTTACTAATCTTAGTACAAAAATAACATTGTTCATTATGTATTTAACACCTTTAGTATGCATGCAACAGTCTCCGACAGTATTACTCATCCAAAGGAATTATGAAAACGAGGCTCAATTTTAGTACATATTTTCCAAGAAAACAATTGTTTAATACATTGTCATATGCACATATTATTGTAATCCATTTTAAATGTATGCATTTATGTATGGGAAAGATACAATTTTTTAAACATTTTCACATCTTTATGCTATCACAGAAAGTTCTACAATTACAATTTGGCAACATTACTCATTTGTCAATTTAATTTTGATCTAGGATTTCAGATCATATTATTTACAGTTCATTACATTTTTCGATAAATCATTTTTACATTATATTAATATTCGTCATCATAAAAGTTTATTTGTAATATTATCCATACTATTGAATATTATACGTATTATACTGTCGAAATCGCCGCGGGTTGTGCGCGCGCCAGACCTTAGAGAAGAAATGTGTGGAATTAGCGCACTGTGAGAATTTGACTCTTGCGCACAGTTTTTCATCCAGTTTTAGCTTGATACGGGATAGTTTTCAGACTTCACAAGAAAACTGTACATATAAAGCGAGCTATACTGAGCTGAAGAGAGCTGCGGAGGACAGAGCGCATTGGAAAACAAGATGCGGAACCTTGCTGCAGACCAATCTCCAGGATTGAGACATCGAAGAAGAAGGGAAGTGATATTGATAACGGCAAAATATATATAAAATGTATCTCGTCATTTGATTTAAAAAAAAAATATAGTTTGTGAGTGCTAGGCACGTCTTTATCAGGAGAGAATGATAACTGTTTTTAATGTTTATAGTACCTGTACACGTACACTATACAGTACAGCGAATAAAACACATGTGAAATGACCAGGAATGATATACAACAGCTGCCACCACTGTTCACCACCTACGTCAGGTGTTCGTATCTTACCAGCGCGGCGGCGGCGGCGCGGCGCCAGCGAGTGTGTAATAATACCTCCATATTATGAGAATCTAATATTGTTCATTGAACCGCAGAATTCCATTAAATATAACGTATTTATTACCGCAGAGTTCTAGAATCTGATACTCGATCTGTGTAGAAACAGAAAAATGATTAATAAAAATACAAAGCATTGATGTGATCTGTTGTGTGCTTTGTAACCACAGATGAGAAAATACACCCTTTACCTAACAACATTGTTTCCTTATTGTACAATAATTTATTTCAGAATATCAAATTTCACTAAAAGTAAATATCGCGTTTATTGTAGGTAAATAATATTGGGGGGAAAATAATACGTAGACTGAGGTCATACCACAAAATTTACTTTATTTAGGAGTTACATTTATGAGTCCCTTTCAATGTACTCCCGTCTTCTACCCACACACTTATCTTAACGGTGTTTCAATTTTTAAAAACAGTCCTGGAACACTTCTTTTGCCATGCCCATCAGCTTCTTCGTCGTATTTATCTTAATGTCAGGATTCGACTCAAATCTTTTTCTTTCAAAGGTCTTTTTAGTGTTGGGAATGAGAAAAAGTCAGAAGGAGCAAGGACGGGTGAGTAGAGTACGTGGGGAAGAACAGGGATCGAGTCCCTGGCCAAAAACTCACGAGTTCTGAGAGCTGAATGAGCTGGGGCGTTGTCGTGGTGAAAAAAACAGTCACCACTCCTCCACATTTCTGATCTTTTTCGCCAAATAGCGTCTCGTAGACGTTTCAGTACAGCCTTGGGGAAGGTACTCGTGATGGACTACGCCCTGAGCATCATAGAGCACTGTCAGCATCATCTTCACATTGCATCAATAACACAACTGTTCTGTAATCAGCTGATATGTGCAAAGATAGTGACATCAAGCGAATTTCTCTGGAACAATTATGCGCGCGCAATTCTAGCAGTCTACGAATAAATTGTACAGACTACGTATAATTTTGAAATGGTATCTATAATATTATTAGCGTAAAAAATGATAGTAGTCATAGTAGTAGTGTACATCAGTGATGTCTGCCGAAAAAATAAATCTCAGTGTTGTCTGCGGAAAAAATAATCTCCATCTGTTCTTAAGAGTAGGTACCTACTTGGCGGCTCTGTGGGCCTCCGTATATTAGGTTTCTGTTTGTTGGGACCATTGATTAATTAATACATGAACTATTAATCAATGGTTGGGACTTTTAGTCAATCAACTAAAGGTGGAACAACCAAAAATCGAGGCGCGGAAGCGCCGAAAAGCCTCGCAGGGCTAGCATTTAACAGTCTGTTATCTTCTAGTTTAGATTAAACTGCGAATATTCTTAGTTTGTTTATTATTGTGTGGTGTCATAAAGTGGTTGAAATTGAAGTGTTTTTAACACCTATCTTCTTGTGTTGTTTTATGTGGATTTTGCTATGAACAACATGGTTTTATTATTCACCAGCACGACCGAAGCTATTAGTCGCAATAAGCGTAATATTATTTATTATTACTGAGTGGATACACGCACAGCAGCATCCGCTTAAATGTCCGCAAATAAATTGTACGTTTCATTGTTGCATTCGTAATGAGCGCTCTTAGGAGCGACAGGTCTGTTGGCAAGATACGCGAATGTATAATGCATCTAGGAATGTTTTATGTTACTTTGACAACAAAGCCTTTCCACCCATTTGGGTCAGTGCACGCGTAGTTTTACAACTCCGTGTAAAACGTTACCCTCGATATTGTTCAACGGATGAAGTGAACAATGGTGAGACTAATAGTATAGTAACCGTTATCGTTGCGGGTCCGTAGCCGCTTCACGGTTGGTGCTTACCGCGATCCGGCTGCGGCTGCGGCTGCGGCTGCGCGGCTGCGGCTGCGGTGCGGCTGCGGCGGCTGCGGCTGCGGCTGCGGCTGCGGCCTCCTAACTGCGAGGCGCTAGGTACTGTTGCTAAAATAGTGCCCCAATAACTACCCTAAACATGTTTCTATGTTGGTTGTTTTTTCATCCCTACAACTACGCGCCTAAAAAACAGAAATTCTTGATATCCACAATCGCGTAAATTCATTAAAAATTACAATAATTATTTGTAAAAAAAGTTAACGGAACAGTAAATAGGTAGGTATCTAATGCTTACATCGTATCGTAGCAACTTTGAGAATTTAGTTATCAGTGATACTTAAAAATAAGTTTACACCTAATTACTTTTTTCAGCATTTGATGCAATTGAAATAAGTATGTGATGTTTTTTAATAAATAAATACATACCTAGATGTATTTGAGATCTTAATAGTTACGGAATTTGTTTTTATATTTACACTATAATTTTATACCACCTGTGTAGTATTTTTTGTAATGATTTATACTGTAGACATATATATGTTATTGGGGGTTCACATTGTTTGTCACGTAATATATAAACAACATCAAAATCTTTAGTACGTAAACTTTGAACAAATCAGGCCATGCGATTTTACGAACACATTTAAATAACTTCATATTACACATATTATTTGTTTATGTGTTAGTATTGGCTCTTAACCGATTAGTACAGGATGCGTAAGAAATTAATATACATACATTAATTTGTAGAGTATTTTTGTAAAATAAAATATTCGAGAATACTTATATTATTTCTAAAAAAATTTCCGAAAATCGAAGTTTGAAGCTATTTAAGTGCTGTGTGTTTAGTAAACGTGACCTTATTCAACGTTTTGCGTTTCCTTCGATTATCAACTAACTCATGGATACATAATGTTGTGGAATTCAATAAGTACCTATTTAGAACTAAGTATGAAATGAGTAAAACGTGTTGCTAATGCAATAACAGTCATTGGAATGTTGACAATCACATAACTATGTAGGTACTATGAAGCCATCTCTCGAACTCTCAACGCTAATAGCTTGGAAGATAAGATAACTATATCCATACCTGTACAGATAAGGTTTATATACCTTTAATAATAGCTGCCTTCAAATTTAAATACGAAATGTCTAACTACCTAAACATCTGGTTATTGGTGAATGATTTATTAAAATGATTTTAGTCAATGCGAGAATGATTTTAGTCAATACACATTATGTGTTTTATTGATATACCTAGTATCTATAGACGCGGCGACCGCGACGGTGGAAAGGAAAAGTTACAAAGCGACATAATGTGAGGGTAAAAATGATACCAAGTGACGTAAGTATATCATGTCACTTGGTAACATTTTTCTATGAACGTGTTATGTTTTTTTTTTAAAAAAAAAAAAAAAGGAAAATTATGCAATCTTATGATATTTGCACATATTTTCAATTTGTAAATACTATTTTCAATAAAGCCTAAGCGGCTTGTGCTTGAAAATAGGAATCGAGTCGTGTCGAAGTGGGGATTCGAACCGACGATCTCTGGACTTAGAGACCGCGACGCTACCACTGGGCCACCACCCGTTCTCAATGTCCCATGTCGCTTGGTAACTTTTTCCATTCCACCGTCGATTATGTAAAAATATTATGACTCTTGGTAACTGTTTCCTTTTCACGGTCGCTTTGTATTTTAATAGTTTTTTATCCAATAAAATTTGAGTCTTCTTCACTACTACTACTTCTCTCCCTTATCCGCACCGAATGGTGCATAGGGCACTGCATTGGTACACCAAGTGAAGTATTTTTGATCATTTGTTTTTTTATTATTATTATTATTGTGACTTAATGTGTCCAAAACAAACAAAAAAAACTGAAAAATTAGAAAATGAAATAAAGGCAACATGACTAGTCTTATGCTTCAGGGCCAGTCCAAGGTATCCACACAAGAAATATTTTGACGTCTTCTTCACAAGGATTTAGAATTCTGTGAATGGATATACTTACGTCCTTATATGGATATACATACCGTCCTATGTAAACGGATATACTTACATACACGTATAACACATTGCTTATGATATACATGGTTAAAAGGTACGCCCGTCTTGTGGTAGAAATACTTGAATCTATCTCTAAATATGCACGTATCGTACAAACGGGTAGATAAGTAAACACAGGAGCTGCGCGTATTTACGTAGTATTTAATATTCACTTGACAATTTCCAAGACTGGTAACCGCCATATCCAATAGCCTCACTTGCTTGCTTAAATTCATGTTATTGCATGTACATTGTACATAGAGGCGAAAGGATAGAGTATATTTTTAAATTTTATAATAAAAAACAATTCGAAAAGATGATACCCACGAAGAAAATAATCTATCTGAAATACATACATACAATCAAACGGAGTAAAACGTATGTAATATTGGTGGAGAGTTAATTATGAATTATGAAAAATGTGGTTATATACCGGAGTATTAGTCAATAGATTGCACTTTGATATCAGAAATCACCAACTTCGGTTTAAAGTATTCCGACTGAATTTAGAGAATAATGTAATGAAATTTAACAGTCAAAAGTTATTGTCTGCAATTTATTTGGTAATAGAGGTGCATAAATAATAATAAAAAAAATACTAAAAAAAGTGACATTTTGACGAATATTTTAGCCAAAATAATCTACTAGCTCTGATAAATAATCTCAGAAAAGTGTTTACTAGAGTTAGCGATTCCTGTCTGAACGCCCACGATATTAAAACCCTTACGTTATTTCTAAATTTCTAATATCATATTATGGTGTCACTAGATTTATTTATAAATAAGATAAAAATGAACGACATTTGTATTTTTTAATTTCAGTTTGTAAAGTTTATTATTATTGACTTACTAAATAATTGTAAAATTATTTGATGGAAACGTGCTGACGGATAAGAAACCTCAATGAAATTTTGCGGTTACCTTTTCCGCTATGATTTAATCCTAAGGTAAAATAATTAGGTGAATATTCGTGTGAGTGACGTAACATCCGTCACCAGTACAGTAGTTGCAATATACCTACTAACTTTAAAATTGAGACGCAGATAAAATATAGTAACACAGTGAAAAAATATATTTCGCTTATCCCTAATCATTATGCTTTTTTGTAAGATTATCTTAAAAATCCGTAGTGATTTTTGCCGTGGTAGGTAGTTATTTGACAATGAAGTAATTATACACGATGAATAACATCTTAGAACTCAAGGACTATAGCAGTTTTTAAACAGATGAACGAATCATAAACTTTGTTAGGGGAATATAAAATATAAATGTTCTGTTTTAAAGCACTTCAGGGGTACTTTTAATACCTACAAACGTAGTTACGAATTGTAAGAGATTGTTAATATGACGATCTGATTGTTTGCAAAAAGTAATCAATATTTACAAAAGTACCCACAAAGTACTTATATATTTTGCCATCTCGATCAAAAATGTTATAAAAAAGTATAATATTTGCTTTAAAAGCCTAAAAAACATTTTTTTGAAGCATGCAATACAAGTTATACCTACTGTTTTTTTGAGAAAATTCATTAATGCAGTGCTATTTATTTTACATGACACTTCATTTTCACTTTCGGCACCATGGCTTACGTACGATAACGTCATATTACTACTACTAGGTACTACTACGTTCCTTTATCCGCACCCAATAATGCATAGGCAACTGCATTAGTACACCGAGTGCGGTGAATCTTGATCGTTCATAAATAACTAAGATTGTTTTTTTGGGTTCAGCATTACACATATACATTTTTTAAACGTTTTCGTTTCCCTATATGGTAACACTACCTACTATTAAGCAAAGCGAGGCTTCATAGGCATAATGTATTCATTAGTAAAAAGAACATTTCCAAATGAGTTTATTTCAGATATTAAATTCCATTAAAACTCCGTATTTCGCGAGTGTGCCTGGGTGTTAATTAATGTAAAGGAGGGCCAAAAAAACACATGACGTGGCACAATCAAGTACCAGTATTAAAGTGGTCATATGAAAAGTGGGAATAATCGGCGTGCTTGCATGAGATGCGTGTGAAATGTGTTCTATCCTCTTATGCCTTCCCTCTTCTGGGAAATGGCACGACAGCTAGTTAGTTTAATCGGGAATACTACGTATTTAGGTGATATTCTTCTTTCGCCACTTCTTCCGTCTTCCTACGTCGTCCCGAGCGTGTGGACATCACCAGATCCCTCCAGGAGACCCTGTCACCAGCCAGCTCTCTCGCCTCCTCCCACGTCAGGCCCGCATCCACCTGCTCCGCCGAGTACATCCGTAGAATGAGTCGCTAGGACGGCGGATCCTGCAGGCGTAAAGAAGAGCAGCTCGGGTTCAGGCTCTCCCGACCGCATTCGGGAGATGATATAGAGATATAAAAAAACTTTCAATCATAATATGACAGTTCAATGACATAAATATGCTCGAAAACTCTATGGATCTTGCTTATAGGTACTTACCCCAGTAATATATAGGCAAACGCGTGTATAAGCGACCCCGACGTAAGTATTCGGCTAATTTAGCACTAACACACATACCATCACGCAGAAGCACGATTTAAATATCTAATATTTCATCCGTAGAAACAGCAAGAGGTAATAAAAACGCAACACGATGCATTGCAGTATTCAATTTGTTGTAGGCACTTTAACACGTCAAAAGACCTATTCAATTAAAGGTAAATATCATTGAGGTACCATTTTAAATTTTTGTGATCTCGCTGGGAATCGAACCCAAGACCTTTGGAGCGTAAATCTAATGTTCTAGTCGTTTAGAAAAGGACCTTTTGTGTTGCCGTGTATTTCTAAGTTAAAAATTGCAGTAATAAATTAAAAATAGTATTTTCTAATATTTACTTCGAAACCTTTATTCATGATATTTATGTTGAAAGTTGAATAAGAAAATACAAATTGCCGTATATTAGAGTTCTAACAGTTTGACTATGGTAACGAGTTTGACTCTTAACATCCAAATAAAAAAAGAGACAAATTTTACTTTATTACTTATTTAAAACGCATTAATTTTGATCATAATTGTTATTATTCCGTTAGTATTAACATATCATTTTTTATCAATAAAATAGCATCGAAAAATTCTTTACAGAATTAAATCTTAGCGTCATGAAGAACTAATAAAATAAAACCGTTAAAGATTTCAAATATTGCAAATCAACGCTATGCCATGCCGCATGCCGTCCGTTTACCTTAATTTCAAACAACATCTAACGGCTAGCGCGGCACGTTTTTAAGATATCACTAGAACCATAATATAAAAACATTGTTATTGGTTACGTCACACACACATACGTGCGCATTGTTGTAAGCTAAACTGATTATACACAGGTATTGGTTAAATATTTTCAAAATGCTGTCATAGTAAACCGGTTATCTACCATTGATAAAGGTGGTTTCAAACCTAGTTAGATCCGTTCAAGCTTGACTGCCAAACGATCGTTGAAGCAGGATAAAAAGTATCGATAGGATGACTGGCTAACGTTGATGAAATTTTACGTGTTTAGCGCACACACGATTGGATTGTAATAGAAAGCAACAGTGAAGAGGTTCTTAATAATATCATAGTAAAATCATTATATTTGTTCTATTGTAGATTCTATTTCATTCGTTTCCTTGTTTTCTGTTTCGTCTGGCATAGACTTATGTTTGTTAATCTCCAATATAAAGTATTGAGTCATCAAAACAACGTTGTTGCAGTGATGTCAGATGTATCAATAGAATAAATAGTACATAATTTTATTAATTTAATTTTTTGTACAATAGCGTAAAGTGGCGTTTATTGCTACAATTACTACAAAGTGGATATACAGGATTCTTTTTACTTTGAATGTGTCGTAATATTGGTGGTGGTTCGTAAACTAAAATTTTAATACCATGTTCATGTATGATTTTTAACATAATTTACTTATTTTAATGTGCAAATATTAGAATTTTCGGGAGTCCAATCCAAGTACGCCGTATACTAGAATCGATATATGATATTGTTATCAGCATAGTAACTATGTGATTATATAATTGTGCTATAATTACAGGAGTATCATGTCTCTACCATTGATTATATTCTAATATAATCAGATTGTATTAATACGAGCATCATAATTGACGTCAGAAACAATAATAATTTTGAGTTTAAATGTTTAAGAATGATTTATAGTATTTTTGATTAATGCTCGTATATCAAACTTTGTTTGACCAGAAAGACAATGATGTTAGTTTAACGACTTGTTTTGATGTCATTTAGACATTAATAAATAAATAAGCGCCGTGCAAAATATGTGATATGTATTCGGATTATTAAAACTAGACCTAGAACTACCATAGATTGTCAAAACAAAAATAAAAATGCGCTATGGATTGTCAAAACGAAAATATATAGAATTATTGTTATAGATTGTCAAAACAAAAATAATATGCGTTATGGATTGTCAAAACGAAAATATATATAGAATTATGTTATAGATTGTCAAAAAAAAAATAATATGCGTTATGGATTGTCAAACGAAAATATATAGAATTATTGTTATAGATTGTCAAAACAAAAATAATATGCGTTATGGATTGTCAAAACGAAAATATATAGAATTATTGTTAAAGTTGTCAAAACAAAAACTACAAAATGATTGTTATACGTGTGTGATAAAGCTCGTAGTGAACCCGAAAACTGGTGAATCTACATTATATTTGGGGTCGAATGTGTAATATGACTTTCGATTCCAACTTGAATTTTTTATTTCTCTCAAAAGCTTACATTAGTACCGCAGATTAAGTAAAATTGCATGAATACTTATTAAAATGCGGTTTTTTATTAGTTTTTTGAATAAATAGTATTAATTTGACAAAATAAAATTTGATAACAATTTCCAAAAATTATAGTTCCCTTAAAAAAAACAACTTTTTTTATCAATTGTCTTGAAAAAATATGGTTCAAATAAAATAAAAATATATCTCAACAAAATCGACTCCAAATATGATGTAGATTCACTGGTTTCCCGCTTGTACATCGATTTTTGTTACCCGGTGTAGATTTCAAAACAAAAATATTTGGGGATTTTTACTCTTACACTCTAATGCTTCTACTGTCCCTTATCCGCACATAATAATAGTGCATAGTTTATTTTTTTTTAAAAAGTTACATTTATGATGTACAAGCTTTATATTTTTTCAAGTGGATTTCAGCAAATTAAATATTTTTATGTGAAAAACCACATTGGAATAAATGTTTCGTATTCGGCCCGTTGGGAATCGAAACCGCAACCTCATGCATAGTACGAGTTAGTCATTATGAAATATTGATTTAAATGTGATGTTCATGTAAAATATTTTATTTATTTACGGCCTTTTACAAAAATACACTTTAAATACAGCAAAATACATAAATCAAACATAAATAAAGAATAGTACTCTTGTGATAAATTGTAACATTGGTATAAATAATATTTCGTATGCTTTAAACGAATACACAAGAATATATATAAATATAGTAAAATATATTATCTGTTTACGCTGTACAAATAAAAGTATTGACAGGAGTTTTCAACCCATTACAAAAATTAAAATTTAAAGTAATAAAAGAAAAAAAAAAAAAAACCTTTATACAGGACTTTAGAGCTACAACTACTACTTTCCCTAATGGTGCATAGGGCACAGTGCAGTGTATTTTGACCATTGTATTACAAGAAGGTTAAGATGATCAGTCTTAGGCTTCAGAATCAGTCCAAGGTATCACACATGAAATATAAATATGAAAATCCCATGTAAATAAAATATTTCATGTTGACTCCCTACGCGAATCGAAGCTGCGACCTCATGCACGGGCCAAATGCGGTTCCTTATGCTACGATTTTACATAAGAAGGATAATTGGCAGTACACAACGGAATTCTGGTACCGACTACCGACCCTTATGTATGGTAGTGAAACGTGGTGTTGGAAAAACAAGGATGAAAGTAGACTGAATGCTGTTGAAATGCGATCTCTGTGTGGTAAGACTGTGTATGATAGGTGTACTAATGTCGAAATTAGAGCAGAGTGCAAGGCTGAGATAAGCATTATCGACAAAACTAAGAAAGGGCTTTTACGATGGTTTGGTCATGTGGAGCGAATGAGTGATAAAAGAAACGTTAAAAGAAGTTATAATGCAAGTGCGCCTAGAAGCCGAGGAAAGCCGAGAAATACATGGCATGACCAAGTACGACAAGTACTTGAAAGTGGACATGTAAAAAGTCGGAGTAATCGGCGTATGTGCATGAGAAGATGAATGAATGTAGAGGAAGCAAAGGAAGTATGTCAGGAGACTGAGTAGTGTGGCGTTCTATCCTCTCTGCCTACCCCTACGGGGAAAATGCGTGATGCTTAGTTAGTTAGTTAGTAATTAAGTACATGCAATTTCGTTAGCCATCTATATTCTAACATGCAGCTGACTAATATTATGCAAAAAGTCAACAAAAATAGTTATGACAACAATCCAACGCAAAAGTGTAAACATTCCTATAAATTCCTATAAAATTTTAGTGTGGTTTGTTCGTAGGGTTTAAATTTGATTTTTTTGAGTTTGACGATGGGTTGTGAGGGGGTGGGTTTGTTGAAATTTGGTTGCAAAACTATGGGGGGGAGAATTTTGGTTTTTTGATGTGGAGTGTTTTTTGGGGGAAATCATTTCTTTTCAATTACATTTCGGGGTTTTCTTGATTAAAATTTTTTAAAAAATTTTTTAAATTAATTTTATTAATCTAGATTTTGTCATAGGGTCGTTTGGCTAATTTGGTCGGGGGCTTGGGGGGGGGTAAGTGTTTTTTAAAGGGTTTTTATTTTTTATGTGTTTTCCGGTGGTTCTTTGCGTGTTTTTCTTTTTTATTGGTTTTAAAAAGTCGTAACCTGTTGTCTACTTTTATGTGAGTCCGCCTTGTGGAAAATCATGCCTTATGCACTAAAATTTTTACCCTTTTTTTTTTTTTTTTATATTTTTTTTTTTTTTTTTTCCCTTTAAATTTTTTTTTATTTTTTTTTTA